>VDFB02266098.1:0-62377 GCA_007258455.2 Sequoia sempervirens
CAACTGAGTATTCATCATTTGTGAGTCCATTTTTGAGTGAGTATTCATCATTTGAGAGTTTGTCTTTGAGTGAGAAGTCATTCAATATTGAGGTTTTTTGTTGAGAGAAGGGCTAGAACTATGTTATTGGAGAGAAAGCTCATAATCAGGCATGAAACCTTTATCATCTTTCAATTTTAAATCTGATTATTAATTTTCAATTTCTTTGTGTTTGTTGTGTGTGCAAAGTCTAGAAGTTATTTCTTGAATGCAATTTAGTTGTAGGGGAAAAGGAATTTCAAGGGAATTTATGTGAAAGAATTTAAGAGAAGATTTAAAATGCATTTAGTATGAAAATTGTATGTTTTGTATGATCTCCATATAAGGAGAATATGATGGTAATAGTTAATATCTAATAGGATCGAAATGAAGGTAGAGTCAAGTAAGGTCTTTCAGCTTAAGTTATTAGGTTAACTGAGACAAGCTAAGTACTCCTAGGATAAAGATTTCCTGATTAGGAGAAATTGTACAAGACACTTGTAGAATGTGTTGATGTAATTGCAGCTTCAGGCTTCATACTTCCTTATTTATATGTGATTATTCAATGTAAATAGGAACTTCACATGGCAACTTTGTAATTATCTTCTTGGCCGACCTTCCTTGTAAATTGTATTTATTAAATTAAAATTATATTTTTATGATGGCCAACCTTGCATGAAAAGGTGTGACCTCTCTCCTTCAAGTTGTATAAATACAAGATCTTTCCACTCATTTGTGCATCAATAAAGTTTGAGCATTTCTTCTCTTCTAAGTGTGAATTCTTCAAGGGCAGAACAATCAAGTGCAGATTGTGAATTATCAAGAGCAGATAGCGAATTTCTTAAGGGAAGATTTGAGTTACAAGGAAGTGTTGATTACTTGTTATCATTGCATCTTGTGAAGGTTTTGCATATCATCCTTGAGATTGGCCTCATTGTAAAGAGACTTGTTTCCATTATTGATATATAATAGAGAGATATTTGTTGTTGGGTTCTTCCCCTCAAGAGGAGGGTTTTCCCAGGGTATATGATGTGTTATTGTGTTTGATTTTGAATTAATTTTCTATGCATTACATCTGATCATAAAACTAACATGGTATCAGAGAGGGTGTGAAAAAGATCATGATCAGATTTCTTATTAAAATGATACACCTTATTCTCTTTTTCATTGTTGATTACTTCTATCTCTTCGTCAAGATGGTGAATGGTCTTAAGATTGAGGATAGACTCGAGGGAGCATCAAATTTCACATCATGGACGTTCAGAATTATGCTCACCTTAGAAGAAAATGAATTGGCTGAGTTCATGGAGAGTAAAGTCCCCGAACCTACAGATGAGGAAGAGAAGATTCAATGGAAGAAGAAAGATACTAAGGAAAAGAAGATATTAGTTGATTATGTGAAGGATCATATTGTTCCCATCATCTCTAAGATGAAGATGAAAAGGGAGATGTTTAAGTCTTTGGAGGAGATGTATGAGATCAACAACACAAGCTGTGCACTTGCATTGAAGCAACAACTTCATCATGTGAAGATGGCGGAAGGAGAATTTGTCATCACTTACTTCATAATGATTTCCGAATTGAGAGATCAAATCTCTTCTATTGGTCATTTTGTTGATGCTAAGGATTTGACCATGGTTTCCCTTAATGGTCTTCCTTCATCTTGGGAGTCTTACATTCAAGGAATCAGTGCAAGATTGAAACTTCCCAAGTTTGATCGTTTAAGGGCAAATTGTATTCAAGAAGAGTCTAGGTTGGTTGCGAGAGGTATTGATTGAAGCTCTACAAATGAAGACATTCATGTTCTTTCCACTCAATCCTTGAAGATGAAAGAGAAAGGTGGAAAGAAATGATATTTCAAGAGGAATAGAGATAAAGGAGTTGATGGTGCTCCTACATTCAAGAAGAATTGGGACCTCTCCAAAGTCCAATGTTTTCATTGTGACATGTTTGGTCACTATGCAAAGGATTTCCCTACCAGACCTAATCAACATGCTTTATTTGCGGATGTGGATAAGATCTCTCCTCATAAGGATTCTAGGGAATTTCTATTCTAAGCCATGGGCCTGTGTTCAAGCTGTGAAGGTTGTGTGATGATCTGTACGCAAGAGCAGCATATCTTACTGCGTCCAGTATTTTCATCCATCAAAATATTTAAAGAGATAAGTATTCTTTGTTTGTTGAGTTATATCATTTAGTTGGATCTTGTAATTAGTAAAGAGAGATAGTGGTTTCTCTTGAATTGTGTTCACTAGCATAAGATCCTTTGAAAATTTCATTTATTGCAAGTTATTTCATGTTGGTTGTGAAGATTTCTAAGTGTGACTCTGAAATAAAAAGAGAATTGCAATTTTGATGGTGATTAATTGGTCACATCGATATCATTCTCTAATGCATGAACTGTGATAAAGCCTTGAACTCTTGGAGAGAGTTGGTTCTACATGCTAACTGCTTAATGCATTCAAGAAATCTATAGTGGTGCATATTGTTTTTTTGTTGTGCTAAGTTTGGCACTCTCGAGAGGAGTAAAATATGGAAGAAAGAGTTATATCTGAATTCAATTAAAGATAAGTTCTTTATCCCTTCATTCTGATCTTTTGATATTTTCTCATATTTCACTTATAGGTTGATTTCTTTATTTATTGCTCATAAAATCTTATGTGTTCATGCTATATCTTGAGATAGTAAACCTTGTATGATTCTAGCCTTGGTATTTCTTTGGATAGTTATAAACTTTTAGTAATCTCTCTAAAATTCTTTCAGGACAATTCTAGGAGCAAGAAGGTGATGAGAGATTGCTTAGTGATGAAAAGCTTGAGGAATCTTGTGAGGAATTCATGCCAACCAAAGAAATGATCAAGTGTGAAGTCACAACTTGTTGCCATGCGACTGAGTTGGTGGCTAGAGGGAGTTCACTTCCAGAAGTATTCTTTGCAATGTTTGAAGCAAGGATCAAGAGGGAGTTTTGTAACTCACTGAGAAGAAGTGAAGATTACTATATTGCAAGGCTAGGTGCTAAATCCTTAGAGGATCCCTTCAGCTACTAAAATTAGAATTGCTCAAGACTATCACCTAGATTTGATATTGGTAGCTCTACAAACCTATTCAGAATAGTGTGATCTGAGATGAGGTCGAGGAAGAAAATCTTGAACTCTCTACAGTACCAGAGCTGTGCACTAGAAAACATTTATCTAGGCAAGTGTTGCAGGAAATCTTGGATGAAGAGGTCATAAGGTTGATGCAAGTAACTTGAAGATTCAGAGGGAGCCTACTGAACCTAAAGAAGATGTTTAAGGAGGTTGCAGCTAGTTCAGATCTGGTGGATCCTCTATATACACAGTTGATTGGATCATTGATGTATCTAGTCAATACTAGACCGGATATCTGCTATGCGGTGAGTGCACTTAGTCAGTTCATGTGTGAACCAAGGCAGATACATCTTGTTGCAACAAAACATATCTTGAGATACTTGTGTGGCATAGTTGGATATGGGTTGAGATATTCTTCACATGTGGATTTGAAGTTGCATGATTATATTGATTCTAATTGGGTAGGGTGTATCACTGATCGGAAGAGTACCTCTGGATGTTGCTTCAGTTTGGGGTCTGCTATGATATCCTGGTGCAGCAGGAAGCAGTCATCTGTAGCATTGAGTACAACAGAGGCAGAGTATATTGCAGCTTGTGTGGCAGCTCGGGAAGCAGTGTGGCTTCGTAAGCTCATTGTAGGATTGTTTGGACAATCAATGGAGCCTACTATCATTCATTGTGATAACCAGAGCTGTGTGAAGCTTTCTGTCAATCCTGTGTTTCATGATAGAATCAAGCATGTTGAGATCAAATACCATTATATCAGAGATATGGTATTGAGGAAAGATATACAATTGAGGTATATCAACACTGATGAGAAGACGACAAACATTCTCACCAAGCCTCTCTCTAGGATAAATTTTGTGTACTTTCGAGAGATGCTTGGTATGGTGGAGAATACAGCCCTAACTGAGAAGGAGTCTGAGTATCAGTGATCCTCTTTAATGAGTTCTTCTCTGTGAGAGAAGTTCGAGGTGAAATCCCTTGTTAATGCATTCTTCTCTGCAAGAGAAGTTTGAGGTGAAAGCCCTTGTTCCACCCTTTGGGAGAGCCATGGTGGATGTCATGTGTGTGACTCCATGACAACATCACGTGAGAGAGTCTGTGATGATTTTCTTGTACTTGTGTTTCATCCTCTTGGAGAGCCATGGTGAAAGTCATGTTGATATGACAACATCACGCAAGTGATGAACACTTGTACATACCATACATGGTTTTAGCCATTGTGGTAGATATCATGATGAGGTGATATTAGTTCTTTTCAAGATATGTAGTTGTATCCATTGTAAATATCACGATGAGGTATTATCCGATGAATACGATGAAAGTATATCTTCCCTTCCACATGGCGGCGTTTCTGTAGCCATTGTGGTTGCACATCAACATGAGGTGATGTGTTCCAGGCCATTAGTGCGCTACCCTCCCAGCTAAGAGGGAGCGTTGATGCAATTGCGCCTTTCTAGCTTCATACTCCCTTTATTTTATATGTGATTATTCAATGTAAAGCAGGTGCTTCACGGAAAACTTTGTAATTGACACCTTCTCCAACCTTCCCTTGTAAATTGTATTTTCATTAAATTGGAAGTATGATGGCCGACCTGAATTGTGCTGCTGAACTCCTCTCCTTCCGGTTGTATAAATACAAGATCTTTCCACCTCCATTTGTCCATCAATAAAGTTTTATATTTCCTCTTTCTTAGTGAATCTTCAAGGGCGATCAATCAAGTTCAAAATTATGACTATCGTTTTCTAGATAGCTTAATTTCTTAGCGGAAGATTTGAGTTGCTACGGAAGTGTTAATACTTGTTATCATTGCATAGGAAGCGGCATTATCGCCCTTGAGATTTGGCCTCATTGTAAAGAGACTTGTTGCCATTATTGATATATAATAGAGAGATATTTGTTGTTGGGCTTTTCCCCTCAAGAGGAGGGTTTTCCCAGGGTATCTGTTGTGTTATTGTGTCTGATTTTGAATTATTTTTTTGTGCATTACATCTGATTATAAAACTAACAGACTATTTTGTTTCTATGTAAATAGATTGTTGTAGGTAGTTTGGGGTGACTGAATACCCATTGAAGGAAATAGCCTACACGTAGAGTAAGATAGCCCCAAGTCAAATCGGCCCTGAGTAGTGTAAGTGATAGATGACTTACTCAGTCGTTTACTGAACTAGAATACTATGGCCATAGTAATGTAATGTACCTACATCCTCTTAGATTGGGCGATGATTACATTGTCAGTTCACCGTGATCCAATAAGTACATACTAGTTCAGGATTGTGGGATTTACAAGGATCTAGTTATGTAGGACACACCACTATGCTTAGTTGGTTAATGAAATTGGTTACTCAACCAATCCTTTTGATGAAGGGAGGGTCATCCATTGAATAATGGATGTGCAGGGGACCACATTATAAGTCTGTGGTTGGCAGAAAAGCACCTGAGTGATTTTTCTCCTCTACAACAAATGACTAAAGAACCAAGATTTGAAAGGGAAGAACCTGGACCATCTTACTACTATTTTTTCAAAAGTCGTTTAAGCTATGTATGTATTCTTATGCTTTTGTACTATGTTGTTTACTTTGAAAAATGAAAAGTTATTTAATGTAATGGAAGGCATTGTTTTGTGTTTTATTGAAGTAATTTCATTTGAAAAGAAAAGAAGTTTTTTTCTACAGTGGTTATTACTCGTTTACATTCAGTTATATATTGTAAAATTAAGGAATTTTTTATTTCACATATGGGTTAGGTCGTTACAAAGATTGTGGAATAGGTTCAATTAGTTTTGATGGCAAGCATAATATTGATAATGTTTACTATATTAAGGGTTTAAGGCATAATCTTTTAGTGTTGGAAAATTGTGTAGCAAAGGATATAATCTTGTGTTTAAGGATGAAACATGTGAGATCAAAAAAGGGTTTGGAATTGTGATTGCTGCTGGTAAGAGGATATATGGGAACATATATCAACTTAGGGGCATTGATGGTCATTTCTTTATGTCTCAGATTAATGATAGTTGGTTATGGCATCAGAGGATGTCACATGAATTTTGATAATTTGGTGAGAATCAATTCATTTCATGCAGTAAGAGATATTCCAAGAATCACAAAGCCTATCAATGTTGTTTGCAAGGATTGTCAGCTTGGAAAGCAAGTAAGGAGTAGTTTCAAAGGAAAGGAACAATCTACTACTAGACTACTAGAATGAATTCACATAGATCTTTGTGGTTCTACAAGGGTGAGAAGTCTTGAAGGTGGCATATATTTTATGCTTTTGATTTATGATTTCTCTAGAATGATATGGGTTACTTTTCTTAGAGAGAAATCAGATGCATTAAACAAATTCAAGGCATTTAAAGCTATGGTTGAGAATGAAATGAATGTGAAAATAAAATGTTTCAGGTCTAACAGAGGTGGATAATTCACCTCCAATGAGTTTAATATGTTTTGTGAAGTTCATGGAATAAAGAGGCACGTGTCTGCCCCTAGAACTCTTCAACAAAAAGAAGTGGTAGAGAGGAAAAACTGGACTATTCAAGAAGTTGCTAGGAATATGATGAAAGAGGAAAATCTATCCGAAGTCTACTGGAGAGAAGCAATTCATACTGTTGTTTACATACTTAAAAAACTTCAAGCTAAAGCTAATAGCACAAAGACTCCCTATGAGGTATGGTATGGAAGGATTGCTACTGTGAAGTATTTTAGAGTGTTTGGAAGCAAATGTTACATCAAGAGATGAAGAAAACTTAGGAAAGTTTGATGCAAGGTTTGATGAAGGTATCTTCCTTGGACATTCTACTAAAATAATAGCTTACAAATGTTACAATAAAAGGTTAAGAAAGATAGTTGAAAGTGAAAATGTTAAGGTTGACGAAAATTTACAGAATTCAATTGCAGTGAATGGATATGTGTCAAATGAACTTGATTTAGAGAAAGACAAGAAGAAAAATTTGATGAAAAAGAAGTGTAGAATGAAGAGGAAGAAGCTCTAGAGAAGACCCCTAAGTATGTGCAAAAGAATCATTTTGAAGATCAGATCATTGGAGACAAGAGTCTGAAAGGAGTATTAACAAGAAGCAAAGTTGTTGAAGTTGAGGTAAATCTATGTTTACTTTCTAAAGTTGAACCTAAAATAGTGAGTGAGGCATGCAAATATGAACATTGGATAAAGGCAATGGAAGAAGAACTTATGCAGATTGAGAAAAAATAGACTTGGGAATTGGTTGCTAGATCGACAAACAAGAACATAATTAGAACTAAGTGGGTATTCAAAAATAAGTTGAATGAGAAGGGAGAAGTGGTAAGAAATAAGGCAAGACTTGTGTGTAAGGGTTACTCACAAATGGACGAAATAGACTTTGAGGAGACATTTGCTCCTATGGCTAGGATGGAAGCTATCAATTTTTTTTTGTCATTTATAGCACATAAGGAATTTAAAGTTTATCAGATGAATGTGAAATTTTCTTTTTTGAATGGTGAATTAGAAGAAGAGGTTTACATGGAACAACTAGAAGGATTTCAGTTGTCAGATCAACCAGACATGGTGTGTAGATTAAAGAAGACACTATATGGATTGAAGCAAGCTCCCATAGCTTGGTATGCAAGGTTGGATAGATATTTAATACAACAAGGATTCAATAAAGGCACAATGGATAGTAATCTTTAATTTAAAATTGAGGAAGATAACATCTTGATAGTAGTTGTGTTTGTGGATGACATTATCTTTGGAGGAAATGAAGCTATGTGTAAGAAATTTGTTGAAGAGATGCAGAAAGAATTTGAAATGTCAATGTTTGGGGAGATGAATTTCTTCCTTGGGTTAAAAATCAATGAAAAAGATAAAGGGATTTTCATTTCACAATCTAAGTATGTCAAAGATATGTTGAAGAAGTTTGGAATGGATGATTCCAAATAGGTATGCACTCTCATGGTGGCTAGTTGTAAATTGATCAAAGATTATGATTCACTTAAGGCTAATTAGAGCAAATATAGGTCTATGACTAGTGGACTGCTATATCTAACTGCTACTAGACCAGATATCATGCATGCAGTTTGTTTTGTGGCTAAATTTTAAGAACCTTGTTGGCGTTTAAATTAGCACCTCTGGAGTGCTAATTGTAAACGTTCAACTATTTCAAATGTTTTGCAACACTTCTTCATTATTTAAAGAGGAGAAGTCCCTCTCTATTGGGAGAAATACGTAAGGAAGGGAAATGTAAACTAAAGTTCCTATCTTTTTATGCTTCAGCGGTAGGACACAAGGGTGCACAAACACAACGCGCCGTAGCTAAGCTTTTTCTCTAGGTTTAGTAGATCTTAACTACGAATATTCTAGCTTTCATCTATCCAATACCTTCAAGGTAAACAGAGCATGAGGGTAAAGGAGCAGGAATGGGTTGGTTGGATCACCTGAATTCGCCGTCTCCTGAGAATATGACCGAGGCTCTGAACTCTCGGGTATACACTAAGATAAGGTTGGTACAAGCAAACACTCTATACGGTAAACTAGATATGAGACCTGCCAAGGAGGAGGGACTCCTATCTGAGGTATGGGCTAGGAAATAGTTTACAAGAAACAACAATTTACAATGTCTTGGCCAACGAGCTTGCTAAGGAGGAGGGACTCCTATCCGAAGTATAGCTTGAAAGTCAATACATTAAACAACAACGAACGATAACTATTAATAAAAAATATCCAAGGAGGAGGGACTCCTATCCGAGGAGGGAAATGAAACAACAAGCTATTAGATACAAGATGTGGACATAACTCAAATAGATTGAAAAAAATGCAAGCGCCTTCTAATATTCTACTTCAAAGCTTTATCAACGAATTACAAAGGTTGGGAAAGCAAAGGCATGAAATCATGCACAATTACGATCGACCAACGAACTCTCATCCAAGAATGAACAAATATCCACTTTCAAAGCTGTTGGAAACAATGGCGCAACAATTTTGCATAGCAAGTAAAAGATAAACAAATAATGAGCCCAAGGCTCTTATTTATAGAACTCAAAGGAGTGGGCAACCCCAAAATCTCCTTGAGTTAACAATGAGTTCTTGCCAATCAATTAGCAAGATTTATTCCTAAAAAGGGGGAACAAGCAGTTAACTGGAAGACTACTTCAGTTAACTAAAAGTAAACAAAGAGTCAACTGGAAACTACTTCAGTTGACTGAAAGTAAACTAAAGGTGAACTTTAATGTAAGTATCCCTCCAAAATAGACATCCACATTTAGTGGAGATCTAAGATCCACAAATCATGGAAGCCAATTAGACATCCT
The DNA here is from genome assembly GCA_007258455.2 of Sequoia sempervirens. Lineage (NCBI taxonomy): Eukaryota > Viridiplantae > Streptophyta > Pinopsida > Cupressales > Cupressaceae > Sequoia > Sequoia sempervirens. Next base: position 9,390 of record VDFB02266098.1, read on the forward strand.
TAATCAGTGGGATTTGACAATGCATGATTTAAGGAAAATGGAGTTAAACTTGAAAGAAGCATATTAACTCCAATTACATTATCATCTTGAGTCGAATTTTGGAAAGAAGCATCAAGTCAATTCAAGTCTCATAAAATGCCAATTTTGGAGGTAGGACGTCTTTCTTGGTGTGATAGTAGCTCACCACTAATTAGCAAAGGTTCTATCCAGCTTTCGATTGACTTAATGCCTTCTGTGAATTTAATGCTCAGAAAATGATGACGGAAGGCAGCATTATGAGACCTGCCTCCATTGTGAGCTGATTTCTGACCACATTGATGTCAGCTTCAAACTTGGTTGATAAAAATCTACCTTTAGCTAGTTTGCAACCATCCGACTGTATCACAGCAGCATCAGGATGACATCCCCTAAATGGTTCTCAGATAAAGGACATCTCGACGCGATTTCTCCCTCACGCTGATTCCATGCAGGAAAGATATCACCAACATTCTTGGCGCGGTTATACAATAGTGGTGGCAACCAACGACCAGAATCAACTCCAACTCTTCATCGAATGATGCTAATCATAGCTTTCACCTTGCACGCCTAATCGACCTTCCAAGGCAAAGAGATGCTGCTTGTTTTCCTTATATGCTTTCCATTGATATGCCAATTGCAACTGCAATCGCGTTTTCGCCTTTCTTAGCTCCCCTTTATGCAATCCTTTGCTCGATTGTTGGACTTCCACAACGGTAAGTCCGCGTGCTCTATCTCAGAATTCAGTATAGATTTGCCAAGATACACCTTGCCCCTGAGAATGAACTCTTCCACCTCTTGATCTCAAAGCCAAAATTATCAATCGTCGCATTTCGATTTTGTCTCGACGTGAGATCTAGTAATCCCGGGCGGTAAGGTTGAGACGCTTGGGGTGCCATGCATCAAGCTGGTTATGTATGACCTCAGTTTCAGATTTTCAGCCTTTAAGACTACCTTTTCTTTACCATCCTTAGCCATTCTTTCTTGTGCGCTCACTGAGGCTATTCCAAGAAGGTCTGCCTCCACCTGTCGTGTAGTCTTCTCGAGGTTAAGTTGAGACAAAGTGTAGTCTTGTGCTTGAACCTCGTGTATGCTTTTCTCTATTGGTGGGGCGGCAGTCTCTATGATGATCTCACACTCTACACTCCTTTCTATGTGAACTTGTTTCTTTAACCTCTTCGCCGACATGTCTTGTGGGACGTGGTCGAATTCGGTAAAGTCAAGTTCATAGGAGGGTTTTTCCCTCTTTCTCCCTAGGAAGCCTTCAAGCCAAATGGAATCTCAGCGAACTTTGCTAGGAGGAATGTGAGGCCCTTGAATACTAGATGTGTGAGACTGTGTAGGAGCAATGTCCCTCGGTGGCGAATCCAAGTCGATGAGGACTTGTGATCGCCGGGTGATAATACGGATATTGCGGCTCGCTTCACAACGTTAATCGCTTCGCTGCTCGCTTCATCAAGAGTTGTTTCGCCATTGGCTCTACCACCGGTTCTTAAACAACCATCGCTATATTCTTCCAAAGATAACTTCGCTGGATCGTGGTACAGCCTTCCACTTTTTGTTCTCGGGGCAATACCCGCGATTATTTCTGCCAAGACTATGTGTGCTCCTCCACAAAATCCTCCGGGTGGTTCTAGCTTTCATAGGCTTTGACATCCCTTTCATCCCTCGGAGGAGGGTTTGCACCATTGCTTTACCTAGGTTTCTTAGCGGAAGGTGGTGGAGATCAACTCGGTGACGCCTGCTCGTGGAGGTATCACCTTTCCTTGTCTCTTTGTTGTCGGTGATAGAGTTGGCTATGCACCACTTCTACTTGTTCTTTCTATAGACGGTTTTCTTGGCATACTTCAATCTGAAGTCAATCAATTGCGGAAGAATGAGGGAGAAATGACTTTCCTTCATCATCGATAGGCTCCTTGATGTCTACCTATTACAAAAATCAGCAAATTTCTGTGGGAGTCCAACCCGCCAGTTCCCTTCTACTCTTCATACTTTATCTTGACACTACTCCAATAAATTTTCCATGGGAAAGACTTTATGGTCGAAGTGTTGCTCGAGAGCCCTCGACTATAGGATCTTCTCTCAATGAGATACTTGAGATTAAACCTCACCGTTTCCCCACTCATCATCTTAGCATCTGTCGCGAATCCACATCTATATAGTCCCATTCCAACGGGAAATTTAACAGCTTTCTTCCTCTTCAAGTGCAAGTAGACATGAACCTCAGACAACTGTCTCAGGAATTCCATGAAGACTACCCTATCTGAAGGGTATCTTGGTAGCATGGCGGGGTGGCCAATGTAGCCATACACGCGTATGTAGGAGAATGTAGGAAATTGGATGAACCAACTACCAATCCATTTCCTTCGCCGTTCATTGGAATACGCATGTGCATCTCATGGTCAAGCTCATGTACTGTGTGCATAATGAAGAGATCACTCGTTTGCTTGAAGTGTCTTTCTGCTTGAGTAAACTCAAGACATGTAAAATGTTCGTGAACCTTTTGCACACCTAAGGTTCCCACATTGTTTAATATCTTGAAATCACCTTGGAAGGCAATCAAGTATACCAGGTAAGAGCACATATGGAACCTATGAGCTTCCAAATACCCGGTGAGGTGTTGGTGGAGTGAGTCACTAATCAGAGTGGCCCAGTCATAATGTTCCCTTTTGCCAATGATTTTGGCAATGACGTAAAACATCCATGATTGAAAAAGATGACCATCCTCTTCACCAGTGATTCTATTGAGTAGAGTGATTAACACTGCGTACTCATCTTTACATTCTCCTCGTCCCACCAATTTAGGCAAGTTTTCCTTTGTCACTTTTAACCATTTTTCAGCTATTATCCTTTGACATTTGTCCTTGGCTGTCTCAAATGCCTTCTCGCATTCCACTACGGATATGACTTGTCAGTATAGGAACATGAGGGAATATCAAAGCACCTTCGACATCTTGAGGCTTTAGATCCGCAAAACAATTCTTCCATCAACTGCTTCCATCGGTAGGGATTTGTAATGCTTGACGGCCAGTGATTACAAGCTCTTAATGCTTTGTAGAGGATGGGAATGGATGCAATTAGAAAGCAAACCCAATTCTCAATAATATTCTACAAGGATTCGATATCTCATGCCTTCCAAACCGCCCATATCAACTAATCGGATTTACCATTAAAAGTTTGTAGTCAACTATTTTCGCTAATCGTATGTATGCGCCATTCCCAACCTTGCAGATTGTAAATTTTGAGAGAACTGCATCTTGAAACTTAAAGATTGATCAGAACTTGACCTTTCGTTTCGATGATTTCGGAAACCCCTAAAATAGCTCCGTCGACAAAGTATTTTCTTCGAAAAAATATGGCACATGGCTTTGGTTCTGTTTATCGTTAACAGTCCCAAGCACTTCTAAATTTTGGATTATGGAAATTTTTTCAAAACCTCAAAAATAGCAGCAAAGTTTGTTGATTCTCCGAAAAATTGCCTTGCAGATGGGTTTCTCTCGAAAATTATGCCGAATTCACCCAGCTTGATCCGATCCGATGTAGCTCGCTGCTTTCTCAGAAATGCAAGAAAACTCAAGACTAGAATATTATTATTATGGAAGTAGACAAGATGGATTGGAAGTTTTTATCTCCATTTCTAAAAATCGCCTCCACTCCAACCCATTTTGAAAGAATCCTCTTTGCTTCGTATCTACAAGAAAAAATTGAAGAACGGATGAAAACCTGTTCAAACTATCAATTACGCCCTTATATTTCTGTGGCTATTCTTGATCTTTTAACCTACAATGAAAGAATGAAATAGGACGCCTTCACCTTGAATATATATGTTCAATCCTTAGATCCACAAGTTTGGGGACCTAACTCAAGCTCAAAAGTGATTTTGGCTTGATCTGAAGTTCAAAAAGGTGATTTCCACTGATCGTGGAGTGTTTTAGCCAATTTTAACTCAAAAGTTGTTGACTTTAGTCAACAACTTGACCTTTGACTTCTTTTAGGCGTCCCTTTTGGTTTTTTGCAAGTTTTTAAATATTTACTCTCCTGAAAGCCCTCTATTTGATCTTGAATCTAGCGTTATTTGTTGATCCTGAGATGTTGCTAACACATTCACTGTGGAGCTGGATCCATACTGAAAAGAAGTGCCTGAGAGACATGATGATGAAAAGTTGAGTTTAGGGTTTTAAAAGAAAGGGAGCCTTTTCAAAGAAAAGGCTCTTTTACTAATGCCTTGGTGAATTTTCAAACTTCGTTCTTTAGCCTTTTGAAATGACCTCTTCTGCTTTGATCTGGATTTCTCATTGATTGGAGAGTCAGATGATTTTGCTTGATATCTCATCAGGTACCCAGCTCTGTTCTGCCAAAGATGACTGACTTCAAAAAACCTGGATCTCATTTTAGGGTTCCTTTATTTAAGGGTGCCCCTCCTAGAAAAGGGCGCTTTTTCCTTTTAGCAAGATTATTTCCATCTGAAAAGTGTCCTTTGATCTCGATTATCCGTTGACTTCCTTGTCAGATGTTGGTGTTTGCAGTTGCGTTGCTGAGATCTACTTGGGCTAAGAAGGTTATCCTGGGAAGCCTTTTGTCATTTATCAGCATCTGGAGGTCAAAAAAGAAGGGCGCCTTTCTTTTGGAAAGGCTCTTTTTCTCTTAGAACTTCACCGTTAACTGTGGTTTCCTGATATTTCCTCAACTACCTCTTTTTGCTTCGTCAGCAACTGCTTGTGATCTATTCCTCAAATGATTTATCTTTTTGTTTCATTGTCGCGCTAGCAAGCAATCATCAAGAATGAATGCCTTGGAGGATCTGGGTGACTTCATTTGACCTTAAAAAATCATGGGCGCCCCTACTTGAAAAAGGCTCTTTTCAGCGTGTGAACTGGCTCTCCTTCGTAACGTTTCCAAAGTTAGTCAAATTTTGACCTTTTTCAATTTCAGGAATCTCCTTCATGAAACAACATCATTTTAGACCTTTTCTGCCATGGTTGCATCATTCAAGCTTTTGAAGCTTAGCTTTCAGCACCTGGTACTGTCTAATCTGCCATTAATGGCTGTGGAGCTTCTAACTTTATTCCTGAAAAATAGAAATAGACCCACCAAAGTAAAACATGTCTTTTGATGATTCTGACTTGACCAATGTGATCGTGAAGCCTTTTAATCCTATCAAAATCATTTTCAATCATTTATGGGAAGGTCCTATTTTTGGGGGTTTCCCTGAAAATAGGGGCGTAAAACCCTAATTTTCAAATTTTTAGAATTTTGCACATGTGTTCCTTGATAGAAACCCACCAAGATTCTATGATTGGTTTGACCTAAAATAGACTTTACATGGAATTTTAACAAGATTTAGCTCAATTTATACATAATGCCAAAAAATTTATTTTGGGTACAACATTAGGCTCCGTCTGGTGACCATGTCGGATACCTACGGCATAGGAGAACCGAGAATCTCAAGTTTTGTAGACCAGTATATCTAATTAGTTGGGTAACGGAGTCAGGACTTTGGTTCCATACATACCTAAAAATAGAGTTCACCTTATTTATTGGGTTCCCCCAATTTATTCACCTACGACAAAATATCTAAGAAATCACCTAAAACACGACAATACTTCACTGAACGGGGAAAAACATAACAACATAACGTTAAAGCAAGAAAAATATTTACAATATACACTCACCCCATCCCTGAAGGGATGAAATGCTTCAAGTACTACCCGTTGTAAGGCAGTGGAAAGAGTCTCTCGTCTGAATGTGAGAGAATATAGGAATTCTCTCCTGCAATATTATGAATCAGGAACGGCCCCAGCCAAAGGGAGTCAAATTTTCCATGCATTCTCTATGATTCATGTCTCTTGTCCCATAATAGGACTTTATCTCCAATCTCAAAGTCTCGTTGCCGAGCCTTCTTGTTGAAGATCTTCTTCACTCGCTCTTGATGCTAAGTGATTTTATCAACTATCTCCACCCTTTCTTCTTGAAGTTTCATTAGGCATAAGATACGTTTCTCAATAGGATCTTTGAATTCCTCATCTTCTATTGTGGATGCCAGCTGCAAAGGGGACAACTCTAGAGTGATGGGTAACACAGCTTCAGTGCCATATAGGATTATGAAAGGTGAAGTGCCGATAGCTCTCTTAGGCGTGATTCTATCAGCCCAAAGAGCATCGTACAATTTTGTGTGCCAAGCCCTTTGATTGGAATCAACCATCTTGGGCACTATTGTGAGTATGTTCTTATTTGACGATTCGGCTTGTCCGTTACCTTGTGGATAGTAATCTGAAGAATGGGACAAGGTGATGCCATAGTCAAAACAAAATTCTATCAACTCCTCTGACGAGAAGCTTGTAGCGTTGTCAGTCACGATCTTTTTAGGTACTCCGAAGCGTGTAATGATGTTCTCCTTGAGAAAATTACACACCACCTCGGAAGTAGCCTGCTTTACAGGAATTGCCTCAACCCACTTAGTGAAATAGTTTGTCGCTGTGAGGACGTAGACATTTCCTTTGCTAGAATGAGGGTTGATGGGTCCCACAAAGTCTATGCCCCATTGCTGGAATGGAGCATCTATCACCATCGGCCTTAGTGGAAAGTTTGACAGCTTAAGTTTACCAACAAATTGTTGGCACAATGTGCATCTGTGCACCCAGTCATATGCGTCGCAGAACAAAGTCGGCCAAAAGAATAATGCCCACAAGATCTTGAATGCGGTAACCCTTGATGAGAAGTGGCCTCCGCATGCTTGATCATGGAATGCCTCCAACAATCATCTTTGTTGATCTTTGGTGACGCATAGTAGGAACGTTCCATCAAGCCCACGCTTGTATAGAACATTTCCTCCAAGCACATAACCTTGTGCTTGTAATTTCAAAGTTCTTCTCTGCTGCTTATCCAAGTGTGTTGGACATTCCTCGTAGGTTAGGTAGTACCACAATTCTGTGTACCACTCTTGAGCAGATTCAACTAATAAGACCATTGGGAGGTCTTCTTCCATTTCTGTTCTTGAGATTCCATCTTCAGCTTGGTGCTTTAAATCACCATCTTCTGCTAGGAGTTGACATAGACCTCTCCCGCGAATGAGCTTGGTAGGCTTGATATCCAAGTTGTATTCTTGAACTCTTGCAATCCAGTTGCCTCTTTTGGTGCCCATTTCTTGTTGAGTAAGGACACTCTTGACCGTGGGGTCTGTGACATACACAGTGGTGTGAGAGTTTAGGATGTAGAATCTGAAATTCTTAACGGCCCTCACAATTGCATATGAGTTTTTCTCTATTTGGGAGTACCGAGATTCGCTATCCTTGAAGCTGCTACTCATGAAAGTGATAGGTGACTTAGTCTCTTCATTCAACTTATGATTCAGTATGGTGGAGAGAGTATGTTCCGACGCATAAAAATAAAGAATAAATTCTTTATTGAAATCAGGTTGAACCAACACTGGCGCTTTACTGATGGCCCCTTTTATTTTCTCGAACACCTTCCTTCTTCATCGGTCCATTTGAAAGCAATCGTTTTCTTCATCATTTCCGAGATGTCTTTGGTCAGCTCCAAGAAGTTAGGTACAAATCTTCATATAAAATTGACTTTGCCAAAGAAAGAGTGTACCCTAGTTTTATTGGTGGGGAGAGTCAGGTCTTTGATTGCATCTACCCGATTAGGGTCTATCCTAGTCCCTTCTTTAGAGACGATGTGACCAAGCAATTTTCCTTCTGTCACCGCGAAGATAGACTTCTTCGGATTCAGTGATATGTGGTGATACCTGCATCTCTCAAACACTTTCACTAAGTGCTGAAAATGATCTTGCCGCTTCTTTGAGAAAGCGGTAAGGTCGTCAAGATAGACAACTATCAATTTGTCCTTTAAGTCACCAAACGCCAAGTTCATGGCTCGCTGAAAAGTAGCACCGGCATTGATGAGGCCGAAGGGCATCCTCTTGTAGGTGAACGTTCCCCATGGAGTGGTGAACAATGTCTTGAGTTGATCTTCTTCAGCTACAACAATCTGGTTATATCCCAAAAATCTGTCAAGTAATGACAACATCTCCGAACCAGTTACTATTTGCAATGTATGTTCCATGATGGGAAAAGGATAATTATCCTTTAGTGATGACTGGTTCAGGTTCTTGAAGTCTACACAAATCCGGATTTCTCCGCTCTTTTTGCATACAGGAACAATATTTGACACTCAGGTGGAATAGTGGATTGGGTATATGATTTTGGCATCTACCATCTTTTTCACCTCCACCTAGATTGTATCTTGGACACCCGGGTTATAGTGTCTCTGCTTCTTCTTGAAAGGCTTGATGTCAAACTTAAGTGGAATTGTATGGGACAATTCCTTTGGCTTGAATGCTATCAGGTCTTCATAGGACCATGCAAAGATGTCTCGGTATTGCTTGAATAGAGAGATGAAATTATCGCTTTCCTCCGCAGTGCAACACTTGCCTAAGTTAACGAGCCGAGGCTTATCTTCCATACCAATGTTGATTTGTCGGTAGTCAGTTGACGTCTTGTCATTGGAATTCCTTTGTTCTTGAACACGTTTGTTGTGTCTATCAAATATATCCTCCAAGGATACTAGACCCTTGGGGATATTATTGCCCTTTAGTTGGATGATACCAGATTCCATGACTTTGGAATCTTCTGCCACAGATTCCTTGGAGGGAGAAGCACTGCCTTCAAAGAATAATTCTTGGTAATTGTCCTCCATGCAGAGGAACTCTTGAATATCATTGTCATTAGTAAAGACCTACCAATTATTGCAGTTGTCGGGGATGGCTGGCCTGTAGATGAGCTCGACAGTGAAGACATTCTGACAAAAATCAGAATGGGGCGTGAAAAGAGCTGCTGATACCGCAAGGGAATCTGCTTTGCTATTCTGCTCACGTGGTATGTATTTGATGTTGAATGCTTTGAACCAGTTGATCGCATTCCACACCCTTTGTCGGTAAGAAGAAAGGCGACTTCTCCTTACTTGATACAGTCCTCTGACCTGTTGAACGATCAGCTCTATATCGCCTTCGACTTGAAGGTATTTAATACCCATATCTCTTGCATTTTTGAGGCCAAGTATGAGCACCTCATATTCTACAATATTGTTCATGTTATCAAACTGCAAGTGATAAGCAAATGGGTACAGTGTTCCTTCGGGAGAGGTAATGACAACTCCCGCTCTCTTTCCTGCTGTTGAGCAACTGTCGTCGAATTGCATATTCCACATTCTTGAATCTTCATTCAATGTTTGTGTGGTAAGTGCAAAATTTTCATCTTCTTTGGTTACTTCTGATAGCATGGCATAAGTGCCAGGACCCGTGCTTTGATGTAACACTTGTGCTTGTGGGTCTTGAGATTTCACCACCGTGAATGTTGACTTAGCCTTAGGTTCTAACTTGAAAGTGTGCTTTTTCAATGGGATTGTCGCGTATGACCAATCCAGTTGAATCTCACCTCCGAGATCCTTGCAGAAGCTTCTGCTCAGGAGCATTCCATAATTGATTAGGATGTTAGCTATGAGAATGGTCATCATGATCTTCTTTTCTGGGCAAGATGCCAATCTTACTTGAGCATCCTTTAGCTGACCCACCAATGGCACGGGTTTTGATTCAAGTGAATAACACTTTTCTTTGGTTTCCGTGCATGATAGTCCTAAAGCTTTCATGATTTGTAAAGGCATGACATTGTCAGATGCCCCTGAATCAATTATACAATTGCTAAGTTATATCCTCCCATATACAAAGATATGTAAAAAGGTTTTGGCTTTTCTCACGCTGGCACAAAAGATGCTAGCAATGTGGGCTGTATGACGATTGGCTTCTGAATTACCTTGAGAATCTGATCCATTTGATCGGGATGATCCTGGAGATACTCTAGCTATGAAATCTATACCTTCGTCTTCATCATGGATGTCACTATGTCAAAACTCATCGAAGACGGGTCTTGAGAAACTAGTGTGACGAACTCATGTGTAGACTTGGGATTAGAAGTGGAAGCTTCTTTTCCCTTTTCATTGGACTTTCATCTTTCGTCTTCCTCTTTCTGTGCTTTGAAATGCTGAGCACGTGTAAACATAGGTGTTGACAGGTTCTCGTGATTGACAGCAAGATTGTACTGACAGTAGTCTTCTTCTTCTTGATTTACGGGTTCACTATGAAAGTATCCCGTTGCAGAGTCGCCATCGAAATTGTCCATTTGAGGTGGAGCAACGTTCGAATTTGAAGGTACTGCATTTGAGCTTGGAACTGCATCTCCAGCATATCACATTATCTGGTTCATTCTCTGATTCTCAGGGCATGAAGATCCAATGTGTTCATCTGAATCATGGAAACAACAGAACACATTGGATTTCTCAGGTTTTGCTTGTCTAGGCGGTCCTGAAAAATTTGGCTTGAAGTTGTTAAATGATTGGAAATTATTTTTCTTCGGCTGATAGGGCTGTTGAGGCTGGTACTGCCGTTGTTGTTGATATGGTGGTGGTGTGGGTATTGCTTGCTGCCCTTGGTTGGGTGACTGTCTTTTGAGGATGGTCACCTAGTTTTCTACCTTCTGTAGCAATGGATCTGCTGATGCTTGGACCAGTGGTCTGATAGCATCATCCTTCATCTTTCCCATAGTGATCATGTGATCCTCAAGCTTGATAGCCTTCTCTTGAGCTACCAGCAAGTCTTCTTCATGACTGCCTTTTATGAAAAAGGCTATCTCTAAGGGAAGGGCGTTGATGAAGTTGCTCATCAAAATTTCATCAGATGGATTCAGTGTGTGGGAAAGTCATGTAACTAGGCAATTAAACCTTGCTACAAACTCTCTCATCAGTACTGTGGACTCCATCTTTGAGTTAGATAAACGGGAAAATAGTTGATGACTGTCTTCAGCAGGTCTGAATCTGGCCAAGAACTTTTTGCTCATGTCCTCCCAGTTTGTGATAATTCTTGGTTGCAAATGATTGAACCAGTCAGCTGCATTTGCTTCAAGATTTTTGACAAAGAGTCGAATGGCGATATCTTCATGTGGCACAGACAGAACGGAACAGGCCGCTGTGAATGCTGAGAGATGTTCATCGGGATGTCTAGTCCCGTCGGCATGGAATCTTGGGAAATACTTCCGTGATCCCTTGGGAAGTTCATGGTTTCCTTGTAAGGTCAACTGACCTATGTTGTTACCCCATGGAAGTGGGGTAGCACGTCTGGCAACTCTTGCATTTCGGCCATTGCCGAAAAGATTGTTGATGTAGTTACCATTGCCATTGTTGTCATTATTACGGCCATTGCCATTATGAATGTTAATGTTGTCGGCCATTGCTTGAGCAGGAGGTTCTTGCTGATGTTCTTCTAGAAATTGCTCTCGAACCTCTTGGAAGATCTGCTCTGTGTCGGATGCTTCTCTGACTTCTTAAAAAGAGGATTGGTCCTCCCTCTCGTATATAATTGGTAAGCCAAGATTTTTTATTGCCACGCAGGTGGTGGTAATACTGGTCTCTCGGCTGCTAGATTAGCCTTTCTTTCTTCCTGGTCCAGAGTAATGGCTGCGGCTCTCCACTGAGCTGGTGATGTATTCTTCTCGAAGATGAAGATTTGTAGGCTACTGATGATATCCAATTGCTCTCCTTCAATGTATGTGAGATCTGGTTGGAGAGTTGCTAGAACAAGATCAGGTTGCTCTACTGGGGCCCAAGGATGCCAGATAGTCATTCCTGTGACATAAAATTGTTGAGATTTTCTTGAAGTTTGATGCCTCATTGCCCCACGGTGGGTGCCAGAAAACTGTTGGCATTTAAATTAGCACCTCTGGAGTGCTGATTGTAAACGTTCAGCTATTTCAAATGTTTTGCAACACTTCTTCGTTATTTAAAGAGGAGAAGTCCCTCTCTGTTGGGAGCAATGCGTAAGGAAGGGAAATGTAAACTAAAGTTCCTATCTTTTTATGCTTCAGCGGTAGGACACAAGGGTGCACAAACACAATGCACCGTAGCTAAGCTTTTTCTCTGGTTTCAGCATATCTTAACTATGACTATTCTAGCTTTTATCTATCCAATACCTTCAAGGTAAATATAGCATGAGGGTAAAGGAGCGGGAATGGGTTGGTTGGATCACCTGAATTCGCCGTCTCCTGAGAATATGACCGAGGCTCTGAACTCTCAGGTATATACCAAGATAAGGTTGGTACAAGCAAACACTCTATACGGTAAACTAGATCCGAGACCTTGCCAAGGAGGAGGGACTCCTATCCAAGGTATGGGCTAGGAAATAGTTTACAAGAAACAACAATTTACGATGTCTTGGCCAACGAGCTTGCTAAGGAGGAGGGACTCCTATTCAAAGTATAGCTTGAAAGTCAATACATTAAACACCAATGAATGATAACTATTAATAACAAATATCCAAGGAGGAGGGACTCCTCTCCGAGGAGGGAAATGAAACAACGAGCTATTAGATACAAGACATGGACATAACTCAAAAAGATTGACCAAAATGCGAGTGCCTTCTGATAATCTCCTTCAAAGCTTTATCAACGAATTACAAAGGTTGGGAAAGCAAAGGCATGAAATCATGCACAATTACGATCGACCAACGAACTCTCATCCAAGAGTGAACAAATATCCGCTTTCAAAGCTGTTGGAAACAATGGCGCATCAATTTTGCATAGCAAGTAAAAGATAAACAAATAATGAGCCCAAGGCTCTTATTTATAGAACTCAAAGGAGTGGGCAACCCCAAAATCTCCTTGAGTTAACAATGAGTTCTTGCCAATCAATTAGCAAGATTTATTCCTAAAAAGGGGAAACAAGCAGTTAACTGGAAAACTACTTCAGTTAACTGAAAGTAAACAAAGAGTCAACTGAAACTACTTCAGTTGATTGAAAGTAAACTAAAGGTGAACTTTAATGTAAGTATCCCTCCAAAATAGACATCCACATTTAGTGGAGATCTAAGATCCACAAATCATGGAAGCCAATTAGACATCCTTAATTAGTGGGATCTGACAATGCATGATTTAAGGAATATGGAGTTAAACTTGGAAAGAAGCATCAAGTTAACTCCAATTACATTTAATATCATCTTGAGTTGACTTGGAAAGAAGCATCAAGTCAAATTCAAGTCTCATAAATGCCACTTGGAGGGGGTAGGACGTCCTTCTTTGGTGCATTTATAGCTCACCACTAATTAGCAGTGTCTCTATCCATTGATTGACTTCATCAGCTTCTGGTGAATTAATGCTCTGTAAAATGATGACGTGGCGTCGCAACATGACCTCACCCGTTGTGAGCTGATTTCTGAAGTCAATACACTGAGATGCTGCCTCTTCAAACTTGGTTGATAAAGCTGCTACCTTAGCCAGTTTGCAACCATCTAGATCATCAAGAAAGGTACTCTGGATGACATCCCTGAACTGGTTCTGTATAGTGACCATCTCGACGTATTCTCCTCCCTCACGTTGATATTCCATGCAAGGGAAAGATATCACCAACATTCTTGCGAAGTTGATAATAGTGGCAACCACCTGTCTGTAATCAATCAACTCTACTGAATGAGCATCATAGGCTTTCACCTTGTACGCCAATTGTTCCTTCCAAGCAAAGAGATGTTGCTTGTTTTCCTTAGAGTATACTGATTGATATGCCAATTGCAAATCTGCAATTGTGCTTTTGTCTTCAAGTCTCCTTTCTGCAATCCTTTGTTCTGATTGTTGGATCTTTGCATAAAGTCCATGTGCTCTATCCCGTAACTGGTATAGATTTTCCAGTATACGTCTACCCTAGAGAACAAACTCTTCCACTTGATCTCTCAAGTGTTTTCCGAATGTTATCAATTGCTGATGATTTTGTTCGGCGGGGAGATCTAGTAATCCCGCTGGTAGGGCTGAGACATTTGGGGTGCCATGCATCAAGCTGGTTATGTATGACCTCAGTTTCAAATTTTCAGCCTTTAAGACTACCTTTTCTTTACCATCCTTAGCCATTCTTTCTTGTGCGCTCACTGAGGCGATTCCAAGAAGGTCTGCCTCCACCTGTCGTGTAGTCTTCTCGAGGTTAAGTTGAGACAAAGTGTAGTCTTGTGCTTGAACCTTGTGTATGCTTTTCTCTATTGGTGGGGCGGCAGTCTCTATGATGATCTCACACTCTACATTCCTTTCTATGTGAACTTGTTTCTTTAACCTCTTCGCCGACATGTCTTGTGGGACGTGGTCGAATTCGGTAAAGTCAAGTTCATAGGAGGGTTTTTCCCTCTTTCTCCCTAGGAAGCCTTCAAGCCAAATGGAATCTCAGCGAACTTTGCTAGGAGGAATGTGAGGCCCTTGAATACTAGATGTGTGAGACTGTGTAGGAGCAATGTCCCTCGGTGGCGAATCCAAGTCGATGAGGACTTGTGATCGCTGTGATACTGGTAATATTGGTGGCTCTGCTTCTACAACAGGCACCGTTTCTGCTGCTGCTTCTACTATTGTTGTTTCTGCCATTGGCTCTGCCACTGGTTCTTCAACAACTACTGCTGCTGGCTCTTCTGTGATAACTTCTGTTGGATCAGGAGTGGCAGTCTCTACTCTTTGTTCTGGGGTAGCAATACCTGTGATTATTTCAAGACTATGTGTGGCTTTCTGCATAGGTGTCCTCTGTGTTCTAGGCTTCGTAGGCTTTGACATCCTCATCCCTCGAGAAGGGTTGCACCATTGCTTCTGCCTAGGTTTCCTTTTTGAAGTGGAAGGTGGTGGAGACTGAACCTGTGGCGGCTCTTTTCTGTGAGGTATCACCTTCCTTGACTTCTTGTTGTCGAGATAGAGTTGGCTATTTCTAATCACTCTACTTGTTCTTTCTTCTATAGACGTGTTTTCCTTGGCATACCAATCCACTCTCGAGAGCAGTTGGGAGTCAACTGAATCTATGAAGAATGAGGGGAGAATGACTTCCCCTTCATCATCGGACAGGCCCTCGATGTCTGCTGACATAAAATCAGCAATTTGTGGGAGTCTGAACCTGCTGTAGTTCCTTCTTTTCCCTTCATACTCGTTTTGACAATTTACCCAATAATCTTCCATAGAAGACTTATGTGACGAGTGTTGCTCGAGATGTGCTACATAGAGCCCTTTGGGATCATAGGATCTTCTCTCAATGAGATACTTGAGATTAAACCTCACCATTTCCTGACTCATCATTTTGGCATCTGTCGCGTATCCACACCTATATAGTCCCATTCCAATGGGAAAGTTAACAGCTGTCTTTTTCTTCAAGCGCAAGTAGACATGAAACTCGGACAACTGTCTCAGGAATTCCATGAAGACTACCCTATCTAAAGGGTATCTTGGTGGCATGGCGAGGTGACCAATGTAGCCATACACACGTATGTAGGAGAACGTAGGCAATCCAATCCGCCATTGCCATTGCTGTCTGTGAAATAGGCACGTGCATCTCATGGTCAAGCTCATGTGTTGTGTGCATAATGAAGAGATCACTCATTTTCTTGAAGTGTCTTTCCGCTTGAGTAAACTCAAGACGTGTAAAATGTTCGTGAACCTTTTGCACACCTAAGGTTCCCACATTGTTCAATGTCCTGAACTCACCTTGGAAGGCTATCAGGTATGCCAGGTAAGAGCACATGTGGAACCTATGAGCTTCCAAATACCCAGTGAGCTATTGGTGGAGTGAGTCACTAATCAGAGTGGCCCAGTCATAATGTTCCCTTTTGCCAATGATTTTGGCAATGATCGAAAACATCCATGACTGAAAAAGATGACCATCCTTTTCACCAGTGATTCTATTGAGTAGAGTGATTAACACTGTGTACTCATCTTTACATTCTCCTCGTCCCACCAATTTAGGCAAGCTTTCCTTTGTCACTTTTAGCCATTACCTTTTGACATTTCTCCTTGGTCGTCTCGAATGCCTTCTCGCATTCCATCACTGATATGACTTTGCTGTTAGAACATGAGGGAATATCAAAGCACCTTTCGATATCCTGAGGCTTTAGACTACAAACAATTCTTCCATCAACTGCTTTGATTTCTCTGGTGGTAGGATTGTAATGCTTGACACAAGCGATTACAAGCTCTACGCTTTGTAGAGTGATGGGAATGGATGCGGCTTGTAGCAACCCGGATTCTTCAATATTCTGCAATGTGATATGATTCATGCCTTCCAGCTGCTCCAGATCAACCACTGGATTTACCTGATGTAAGTTTGTGTCAACTATTTTCAAGTAATCATGTAGCAGGGCCGTCTTGGTCCTGTATTGTACTTGAGAGAACGTCATCCTGAAAAACTTAAAGATTGACTGTAAACTTGACCTTGTTCAGATGATTTTCGGAAACCCCTGAAAATAGCCCCTGGCAAGAAGTCTTTTTCTAGAAAAAATCTAGCACATGGGTTTTGTTCGTGCTTCAATGCTGAACAAACCCAGTTCCTCAGAATTTTGATTCTAAAACTTTTTCGAAAAAACCCCCAAAAATAGGGGCAGCAAGTTTGTTGATTCTAGAAAAATTGTCGAGATGGGTTTCTCTGGAAAATTATGCTGAGTCTACCCAATTGATCTGATCTGATGTAGCCTGTTGCTTTTTCTGTAAAATGCAAGAAAACCTAAGACTAGAAGAGAGGAAGTAAACAAAAGATGGATTGGAAGTTTTTATCTGATTTCCTAAAAAAATTTGTCTCTGAATCCAATCTTATTTTAGCAATCCTCTTCTGCTTCAGATCTGCAAGAAAAATTGAAGAACGGATGAAAACCTGTTTTAGATCTATCAATGGCGTCCTTGAGAGCTTGTGGCTATTCTTGATCTTTTAACCTACAATGAAATAATGAAATAGGACGCCTTCACCTTGAATATATATGTTCAAGCCTTAGATCCACAAGTTTGGGGACCTAACTCAAGCTCAAAAGTGATTTTGGCTTGATCTGAAGTTCAAAAAGGTGATTTCCACTGATCGTGGAGTGTTTTAGCCAATTTTAACTCAAAAGCTCTTGACTTTAGTCAACAACTTGATCTCTGACTTCTTTTAGGCGTCCCTTTTGGTTTTTTGCAAGTTTTTAAATATTTACTCTCCTGAAAGCCCTCTATTTGATCTTGAATCTAGCATTATTTGTTGATCCTGAGATGTTGCTAACACATTCTCTGTGGAGCTGGATCCATACTGAAAAGAAGTGCCTGAGAGACATGATGATGAAAAGCTAAGTTTAGGGTTTCAAAAGAAAGGGCGCCTTTTCAAAGAAAAGGCTCTTTTGCTAATGCCTTGGTGAATTTTCAAACTTCGTTCTTCAGCCTTTTGAAATGGCCTCTCATGCTTTGATCTGGATTTCTCATTGATCGGAGAGTCAAATGATTTTGCTTGATATCTCATTAGGTACCCAGCTCTGTTCTGCCAAAGATGACTGACTTCAGAAAACCTGGATCTCATTTTAGGGTTCCTTTATTTAAGGGCGCCCCTCCTAGAAAAGGGCACTTTTTCCTTTTAGCAAGATTGTTTCCATTTGAAAAGTTACCTTCTTTGATCTCGATTATCCATTGACTTCCCTGTCAAATGTTGGTGTTTGCAGTTGCGTTGTTGAGATCTACTTGGGCTAAGAAGGTTATCCTTGGAAGCCTTTTGTCATTTATCAACATCTGGAGGTCAGAAAAGAAGGGTGCCTTTCTTTTGGAAAGGTTCTTTTTCTCTTAGAACTTTGCCGTTAACTGTGGTTTCCTGATATTTCCTCAACTGCCTCTTTTTGCTTCATCAGCAGCTGCTTGTGATCTATTCCTTAGATGATTTATCTATTTGTTTCATTGTCGTGCCAGCAAGCAATCATCAAGAATGAATGCCTTGGAGGATCTGGGTGACTTCATTTGACCTTAAAAGATCATGGGCGCCCCTGCTTGAAAAAGGCTCTTTTCAGCGTGTGAACTAGCTCTCCTTCGTAACGTTTCCAGAGTTAGTCAAATTTTGACCTTTTTCAATTTCAGGAATCTCTTTCATGAAACAACATCATTTTAGACCTTTTCCGCCATGGTTGCATCGTTGAAGCTTTTGAAGCTTAGCTTTCAGCACCTGGTACTGGCCAATCAGCCATTAATGGTTGTGGAGCTTCTAACTTTATTCCTGAAAAATAGAAATAGACCCACCAGAGTAAAACATGTCTTTTGATTATTCTGACTTGACCAATGTGATCGTGAAGCCTTTTAATCCTATCAAAATCATTTTCAATCATTTTTGGGAAGGTCCTATTTTTTGGGGTTTCCCTGAAAATAGGGCGTAAAACCCTAATTTTCAAATTTTTAGAATTTTGCACATGTGTTCCTTGACAAAAACCCACCAAGATTCTATGATTGGTTTGACCTAAAACAGACTTTACATGGCATTTTGACAAGATTTAGCTCAATTTATACAGAATGCCAAAAAAATTATTTTGGGTGCAACAAACCTAAAGAAACACATGTTGTAGTTGTGAAGATTATATTCAGATATTTAAGAGGCACTCCAGATTATGGCTTGTGGTATCCTAAGGATACTAATTTCATACTAATTGCTTATACAACTGTAGATTGGGCTGGTTGTGTTGATGATAGGAAAATTACAAGTGGTGGTGCATTCTTTGTTGGATGTAGATTGGTGTCATGGTTGAGTAAGAAGAAAGATTCAAGTTCCTTATCCATTCCAAAGGCTGAGTATATTGCAACAACATTGTGTTGTACACAAGTTTTATGGATGAGACAAACATTGCAAGATATCAGAGTTGTATATGATGAGCCTATTTCTATCTTTTGTGATAATACAAGTGGAATTAACATTTCAAAGAAATGGGGGATAACATCTTATCTCAAGATTTAGTGGGGGGAGAACAACCTAATGTGCCTCCTGAGGAAGGAGAGATTGTCAGCCAAATGGATAAACCTTAGACTCCTCCCCCTGAGCTCCCTACAACAAACCTAAATTTTGGGGATGGCTACACACCAAAAGGTAATAATAAGAAGGATAGTCAAGATGGAACTAGGAAAATCATGATAAACTCGTGTTCCCCTTAAAAATATGGTGTGGTAGATGAAGAATGGATAAATACCAAATCAAGGAAAAAGAAAAAACTAGATGTAGGAGGAAATAACAAAGTGGGAAGACCTCAACTAAAAGAATCAATGATTAAAGAAACAATAAGAGATGTGGCTACGGGTAAGCATCGAACTCTTGACTCTTTGGTAGGGAATAAATCAAAAAAGAAGTAAGGGAGTTTATTCTCCCACTTTGAGTAGTATCAGTTGATACTGCTTTTTCTATCTTTTTTCAATGCATATACTATCTTGGAATGTTAGGGGACTTAATGGCTCCTATTAAAAGCATTTGTTGAAGGCTTGATTGGTTGATGTGAAACCAGATATCTTAATGATTGAGGAAACTAAAATGAAAAGAGAAAGCTTTGAGAAAGTTATAAAATGGCTTTGACCTGGTGTTGGTTTTGAAGTTAGTGATGCTAATGGCTCCTCAAGAGGGATTGAAACTTGTTGGAACTCCTCAAGGCTTTCTGGAAGGTTGGATTTAAATAATAAAATAAATTTCTTAGTTAGTTTAGAAGACAATGTTACCTTAGCTAAATGGAATATGGTCAATATTTATGGTCCTAATTTGAGACTGGACAGGCTTGATTTATGGAATATGCTGGATGGAATAATTTCCAATAGAAAAGATGAGATGTGGGTTGGGAGGAGATTTCAACTCCCTATTATACCCATTAGAAAAAAGTGGAGGCCTAACTAATTTTTCTAACATTATGGACCTTTTAGGTTTCCTTAATTCTGTTGGACTAATGTATATTCCTCTGACAGGATCTCTTTTTACTTGGTATAATAGGAGGTATGGAAGTCACCTAGTTCAATTCAAGTTGGATAGGTTTCTTGTTTCCTCTAATTGGAAGTCCTTGCAAAATCTCTCTCAGATTGTATTCCCAAGAACAGGATCAAATCATAGTGCTCTCCTTCTAGAATAGGATGATAAAATGACTAAAAGGCCTTACCCTTTTAGACATGAGATAATGTGGTCACTGCACTTGGACTTAAAATATTTGGTTGAAGAATGGTGGAATTTACCTTGTGATGGCACTCCCATGTTTCGATTAACTCAGAAGCTGAAAAGGATCAAAGAAAAGGTTAAGGGGTGGAACAAGTATTCATTTGGGAACATTTTTATTACTAAGAAAGACTTAAACTTGAGAATTAAGGAGATCCAAGATTTAATGGAGCTGGTGATTTTGTATGACGAGATTTGCAATAAAGAAAGGGAGTTGAGAGCTCAATGCTATAAAATAAACAAAAGGGAAGAAATTATCTGGAAACAGAAATCAAGAATCCAATGGTTAAGAAAAGGGGATAGAAACACTAAGTTTTTCCATCAATCTACTTTGAAGCACAGAGCAAGAAATAGGATCATATTCCTAACCACTTCTAATGGGACTAAACTTGATAGTGAAGAGGACATAACTCAAGAGGCTATTTCCTTTTCAAAATTTCCTGATCTGCCAAGGGTTGATAGTTATGAATTAAATAATTTCTTAGAGGTAATTCCCAATGTTATTATGGACCAATACCTCAAATAATTATCCAAGTTTGTTTCTTTAAAGGAAATTAAGGAGTATTTTTTCTCATTTGGTGTTTTTAAAGCGCTAGGACCGAATGGATTTCCTCCAAGTTTCTTCCAAGTCTATTGGGACATAGTCTCTCCAGATTTATTCAATGCGGTGAAGGAATTTTTTAGATCGAGAAAGCTTTTAAATCATATGAATACCACCTTTATATCTCTAATCCCTAAGAACACTGATGTTGTTTCTATGAATGATTATAGACCTATCAGCTTGTGTAACACCACATATAATATTTGCTCTAAAATTATGGTCAACAAGTTGAAAGTGGTTTTGAATAAAATAATTGTTGTGAATTAGAAGGGATTTGTACAAGGAAGACGAACATTGAATGTTTCCATATATACCCATGAGGTGCTACATTCTATGGACCAAAGCAAAAAATATGGTATGGTTCTAAAGTTGGACATCTCAAAAGCATATGATCGGATCTCTTGGAATTTTCTATTTGTTGTTCTTGAAAAAATGGCTTCAATGGTAAATTCCTCAAATTAATCATATCTCGTGTCACTACTCTAAGGTATTCTTTCATGGTTAACGGGGTTCCTAATGGTTTTTTCTCTCCAAGTCATGGTCTAAGATAGGGAGATCCATTATCACCCTATTTGTTTGTTATTGTTGTTGAAGCTCTTGGCCGCAATCTATAGAAATAGATTGCAAACAAAACCTTAAAAGTTTTTGTGTTGCTTCCTCTTTACCCCTGCCTCACATCAATAATTCATAGATGATACTATTCTTATGGGGGAGGCATCTATTATTGAAGAAAAATAATGGAAAATTACTCTTGATCAATATGCTAAGTTATCTGGCCAATTTATCAACTATCAAAAAAGAAAAATCTACTTCTTTAATACTAGTCAGATTGTTAAACATAAAGTGATAAATATCTTAGGGTGTCAAGAAGCGGATTTTCCTGCTACTTACTTGGGTCTTCCTCTAATCTCTAAAAATCCCAACAACTATTGGAATTGTATTGTGGAAAGGATACAAAATAAACTGGATGGATGGAAAGGCAAACTGTTGAGCTTTGCTAGGAAGATTCAACTTCTAAAAGCTTTCCTACAAAATATTCATGTTTAATACTTCTCTTTGTTTAATATCCCTGGTTATGTTGCAAATAAAATTGAAATGATTCAAAGGAGATTCCTTTGGTTAGGTGTGGAAGAGAGGAAAAGAATGGCACTCATTAAGTGGGAAGTTGTTTGTAAACCAAAGAGAGGAGGCTTGAGAATTAGAAGAATAAACATGTTCAACAAAGCTCTAGTGGAAAAAATGGGTTGGTTTCTTTTGGAAGGTGAAAAAGACTGGGTACATATCCTAAGGGCTAAGTATTTAAATAATAAGGTGGCTTGTTGTTTTCTCATGAAAAAGGAGCTACCTAATGGCTCTGTCTTTTAAAACAATCTGCTAAAAATAATAGAAACACTGACTAAAGCAGCAAAAGTTAGGATTGGTAATGGGCTTAGAACTGACTGTTGAGAAGATGCTTGGTCCACATGTGCTACCTTATCTACTAGAGATGACCTCGAGCAAATCAAAATAATATTAAAAAGAAGGATTGGTAAGCCTGTCTCTAACTATTTAGATTAAGATGGTTCGAGACCAAAATGGATTGAATTGAAAACTTTTTTGAATAATTTTGTTCTGAGGGGTGGTAGACAACCAAATTGGGATGCTACTTTGGAATTATTATTAAGTTTAATTGGGAATCCTGACCTCTTTTCAAGAAACAGAGTGGATGAATGGATTTGGACAAAAAATTCTACTGAGCGGTTCTCTGTTAAGTCAGACTATGAGACCATGGATCTGCAACCTCTTAACATGGAAATGTTTAATTGGAATAAGGTGTGGAAAACGAACCTAATCCCTAAAATTAACTATTTATGGTGGGTTGTGACACATGGTAAGATTCTAACAATTGATAACCTTAAGAAAAGAGACTGGTACTTAGTTAATAAATGTTACCTCGGCAATAAAGAAGAAGAAACTATTATGCATTTGTTCTTTCAATGCTCTTATGCTTAAGAAGTTTGGGCTTTCTTCCTAGAGATACTTAAAGTTGAATGGGTTTTCCCTACCACGGTTAAAATGTTTGTTGAAGGGTGGTGCTTGAGCCCTTACTCTCATAATATTATTCTTGATTTATGGGGACAAGTTCCCTTGTTTCTTACTTGGGGCTTGTGGAAAGAAAGAAACAATAGGGTATTTAGAGATGTTGCTAAGAGTAGTAAGGAGCTACGCATGGTTATAAGGAGACAGATTCAAGAAAATATTGAAAGTTGTAAGTACCCCCAATCTAACCAAGGGCCTACCTATCAAGAGTTAAGAATAAAGTAGCAATGGGAGATTTCTCAGAGCCTCAACAACGTGAATTGGGCTAAACAAATCTTAAGAAAAAGCAATGTCTGTATTCCCCCTGATCTAGGATGGGTGAAATATAATTTTGATGGATGCTCAAAAGGAAATCCTAGGTTGGTAGGAGTGGGAGGAGTGGGAGGAGTGGTTAGGGATGAAAGAGGAATCTACCTTGCAGGATACAACAAAGGACTGAGAACAACAATGAATAACTTATTTGAAGCCTATGTTGTTTGGGTTGGAATTGGTTATCTCAGAGACAATGGGTACAGGAAGGTTATTGTGGAGGGTGATTCTAAGATTATTATTGACTACCTTAATAATATAGTTGATGCTCACTAGGAAACTAAAGAACTTCTGGATGACTATAAAATCATGTTACAATCTTTCCAACATTACAAAATCCACCATACTTTTAGGGAAGGCAATATGGTAGTGGATGCAATGGCTAACTTTGGCCTAAGATAGGAAGTTTTAAAATATTGGGATTTCTCTAATCTATCTAATCATTTAAAAGAAATATTTGCTAAGGATAGATTGGGAGCGATTGATGGATTGGGAGCTCAGATTAATTATGGACAGAGTAGTAATAATTAAAACAATTGGTGGTTTTAGGAGTCCTGCTGTAATGAGGAATCCTTGGTGGCATCTTACCAAGTTGACAAGATAGACTGGGTAGCACGAGGGAAAAGGTACGCCAAATCCCAAAGAAATAAGAGGAACAAGACGAAAAGGATAGGGTATTTGGATTGCCTTGTACTTTGAAAAGGAAGGCTTAAATGAGGAAATAATGAAAGCAATATGCACTGCAAAAAATATAGATTATGATCTCGGAAATGACATATTGACATGTGCTAAGGCGGACGGAAAGAAAACTAATAAATTAAATATATTCATGACTAAGAAGGGTGACAGAGCTTTCAAAGTTAATTATGATGGGACTCAAAAAGGTGATATCCAACTTAGCTTCATTTTCAAACAACCTACCAAATGTTTTGAGCTATTATTTTCTCAAATGAACAATCACAAGGTTTCCATTCAAACTGAGTTTTTTGAGTTGTTGGTTGCCATTGTCGAGAATGACAACGTGCAAAGAAATGAGTTTCTTCTCCTTCTGAAAAAATTATCAGTATAAATAAAATGCCATGGGAGGTCCAAGGAAGGGAATGAAGCCGTGCAAGTATGACTCTCTGCAAAAAAACTCAGAGCTATGGGGGCTATTCGAGAGAGTTGGGCTTACCCTGTACTTTGCTGCCATGAATGGGTATAATAAATAGTTGAGTTATAAGTTTTCTAATGCCTGGAAGGATGACAAGGTGCAGATGGGTGATCTCCATTTCAAAGTGGACATGAAGCTTATAGGTAAGGCGATGGGACTAGCCTATGAAGGAAAAAAGGTGGCAAAGGTAAGTAACAATAAACACCAAGATTATATTGAGAATTTTTTTGAGGATAAAGAGAAGGCTAAGAGATTCCAGAATGGTTATTCTATGGTTTTACTTCCTCCCCACAGCACAATGTGTGTTATTTTGTGATGAATTTTTCACGCTTGAAGGTCGCTTCCAGTCAATTCATGGCTACCACTTCCCAATTCTTAACCATATTTGACACCTTGAGAAGATTAACCTGCCTTTCTTTCTCTTTTCTTCTCTAAGTCAGAGCTTAACCAATGGCACAAATCCACTATTACACTAGGGCCTAATCTATTCTATCTATAAATATGTGTTGGCCACGTCCCCGTAGAGTAACCCTTCCCTCAAGTTGATTGAAAACCCTACCCTTAAGAGCTCTATGAAAATTGAACTCATTGAGAGTCGCCCTCATACCCCGTCTAAAAAATTTGCTATCATGTGAGATTGATGTGAGTGATGTATGTGATGCGAATTTGAGCAGACTAGTGTGAATTTCAAGTGTTTTAATTCCTAAAGGCAGTGAGTTGAAGGTGTCCAAAATCTTTCATACAAGGTTGTGAAAGTGTTGGAGCAATTGTGGTAGACTCCTTGTTGCATTGAGAAGCTTTTCTCTTTGTAACATTTATCTTCTATCTTCTTGTTTTCTTTCTATGGCATTGAGCCCTAGTTGTGAGCCCTTTTTTATAGTGTGCCCTATTTTGGCAATGAGCCCTTGTACCGGTTTTTCTATTACTTATATTGTGAGCTAATCCTCACCGTGGCTTTTCCCTCATTGGGTTTTCCACGTAAATATGTTTTTCTGTTGTGTATGGTGTTGTTATTTCAGTTTGTGTTATCTACATTTCATGTTTAATCTCTTTAATAGATTAAGGGTTTAATGAATGCATGTGGATCTAATTATTGCTGAGGGTTTTCATGTTTTAATTTACTAAAAGTGATTCAACCCCCCTCTTAGTTGTCTTGTTCATTCAACACTCTATACATAGGATAATATATAATTGTAAATGGGAATGGACTTTTCTTTTGGGCATCTACTAAAAGGGTCTCATACATTGAATTAGTCTTACATGACAATGATAAGAAAAAAATATTATTTTACCCTTTTTAAACATTTTTTTGTTTAAGGATTAATAAATATCCTATTAGAGGATTACAACGTGATAACACTAAAGAATATTTTTGCAGTTTTGATGGGTAGATGTTAGATGGTTGAAAAATTATATTTCTAGTTTATTATAGTTTACCTTGTACACACATATTTTTATATTAAAGATCATATATACATAGAATTTACAAAATAAATATCAAAAGCAATAGATCTAGTTGTTAGTAGACCACATAAGGTCTTATCACAGTACTGTATTTATGTATCAATACATTTTCATCTTCCTAATTGTCTTATTACAGCCTTACATATATACATATATATTTCGCTACCTTATTAAATTGTCATAAAACTGATATAGAGACCAAATACCAAAAAAATAATACTCTACCAAAAACTGCTTATAAGATCCCGCTTTCAGCACCCAAGTCATTTTCATTCCATATTGTCTCTATGGTTGAGATGTCTTCCTTGTACCTAACATGAAATCTTGAACCTTTTTGGAAGTTTAGGTCATTCTCCAATGTCTTGGTTGGGTACTTCTTGTACTTTTTTAGAAGTTCTAAGTAACCTTTCATATAGGGAATATTGTTTGCTTTATTGAAAGGCCAAAGCTTTCCATAATTTACCTCTATCTTTTTGATATCTACAATTCCTTAAAGGGCTTCAAAAACTTATCTTTTTGAAATATTTATTGTGATTGTTAGGTTTGCAAAAAAAAATTGTAAAAAATGAGTCTTCTCAAAGACTCGGTAAAATAAGCCAAAATAAATTATATGACTAACTTAATCCTTCTACAACACCGAATAAAATTTCTTGCCATGTACACACATATTTTATTTTATCCATACATTGAAAGGAAACCATGAATGACCATAAATTCACTTCAAATAGCTACCCCTAAAATATTTCAAATATATTTTCCATTAGGAATCTCAAGAAGTTAATGGTCAACCTATTACTTATTTCTCCACTCTTATGTGTGATATTTGTTGTACCAAACCAAATTTTTTGCTTCACTAAGGCATTTCGCTTGAAATGGTCTAAATCTTGTAAAAGGGTTGTCAAAACTTAGTTTTTGGGAAAATCAAGTATGGTCTTTTAGTTAGTGTGATTCTGTAAGATAGTAGCAAAATTTGGAAAATTTGAAAATTAGGGTTTTCAGACCCCTATTTTTAGGTCAAAAACCCTAAAAAATTGAAACTTGTCAGAATTGGCTGAAATTAATTTTGATTGGCTTATTTCACATCGCGATCACAGTAGTGAAGTCAGTTTCAGTTAAAATTTAGTTTAAGCATGGTGGTCAGTTTTTACTTTTTTAGGAGAAAAGTTAGGACCTCTGAGGTCATCAATGGCAGTTGGCTAGTACCAGGTGTCAAAATATCAACTTGAAACTCAAACCAGAAGATCCTACGAAGAAAGGTGTTGAAAAATTTTCTTCATGACAGAAGGGATTTTCAAATGGCAAAAAATAGAAAAAATATTCTAAGTCTAGAAACACTACGCCTTACTACGTGGGAGACGCTTGTGCAATCAACATGCAAGTCAACTTTGCAGTGTCTGTACACATAAAAATGGTAAAATACAGTCACGCACGTGTCTCAGTGGCAATAATGCTTCTACGTGGTCAACTCAGCAAGCAATATAGTGTTCGCAAAGTACAAAATGGAGAAAAACATCACTCTTGGAGCAAATCATCACCCCTACAGGCCAAGAGCGCCCTTCAATTTGAAGGCCCAAATACAATTATAAGTGGTTGCAAATACATTCATTCTCTCCATAATTTTGTCAAATTTCCAACAAGTGATCAAGCGAGTCCATCAAATTTGTAGAACTCTGACAATTGAAGGCAGAAGCAGAAGTTACCGAGGATTTACATGTCAGAGAAAACAGTCAAATTTTAGTTGTTGCGCCCCTGTAGCTCAAGGGCGCCCTTGAATTAGACCTATTAGATGATGGAATTTGTAAAATCTATTTCTAAGGAATCTCTTCTGATTCAGCCCAGCTCCGCAATGCATCTGTTCGCAAGTTCATAAGATACGTTGAGTGATCATGACAGTTGTTCCAAAGAGCACATAAAACAAAAGGAAAATAAAAGTGAAAATATCAAATGGTTGTATGGAATTTACACCCTTCCTTAGAAAAGGCGCCCTTCTATTGGAGGTCTTAGAATCAGTTTTCAAGCTTAGTCACTTCCAGGAACATCTTTTCCAAGTTGTTTCATCTACACCATGAGATCATCAGTGCGCACATCGGAGCAATCCAGCTCCTAGTAGTGAGGGTCAAAGTGGAGTGTTTCATGAAAGTTACAATTTACAAAATTATTTCCGAGAGTGTAATTGCGCCCTTGCAGGCCAAGGGCACCCTTGCATTTGAGGGCCTTAATTCAACTTTCACATGCCATATATAGTCATTATTTGTGGAATTCTTCTAGCTACGCGTTGGATCCAACATATAGTTAACGAGAGTCATTATTCAGCGGCAATGAAAATTTGAAGCACGATGAAGCAAATCAGGAAAATGGCTGTCTGGTGTCATATGCACCCTTTTGGGAAAAGGTGCCCTAGTTTTTGAGTCATCAGACTCAATTTTTAGCTTTTGCAGCTCCTAGTGACATGTCATCAGACTTGTCCCAACTACGTAGTGGATGTGTCAGCTTAGCTCTAGGATCAACCGAGCATCCAAAAATTAGAGTTCAATAGAGGTTGTGGTGATGTTTTCAAGCAGCTAAAAAATAGGAAGTTAGCTAAAAATCTCAACTTTTGAAGGAGGGCACCTAGAAAGTCAAAGTTTGACTTTTTGGAATCAGTATGCATATTCTAGCCAACCCAAAAAGGTGGAATCAGTTAACTGAATATAATAATATTAAATTCTTCAATTTCAAACATCATTTTTTTCTTGCAAAGAGGCAAATTTAGTTTTGCATGTTAACTTAAATTGAATTGTATGGAGGTGGCACCCAATTTAGGGCTTGATATTCATTCTATTTAATGAAGTAGGTTGAGCACAAACAGGTATTCTCTCGTGCAAGCAAAATTTGAAGGTGCTACAGGTGTTATTTTTTAGAGTTCTTCGCAGATACAACTCCAGATTATTCGGCATACTTCATTCAAGGATAGGAAGAGGCAGAATATAACTTCTATTTTCTTTGTCTTATTTATTCTATCCTTGTCTTAGGTTTTCTCTCGCGCATCCAAGTATATAGAATTTCTCACAGTTTTGATCATTTGGGTGTGTTGTGCACGACATTCTCTACAAAACCCATCTATTAGAATTTTTCAGGAAAAATTGCCTCGTAGCTTCACTTTTTGAAGCTTTGTTTTTTTTCTGGAAATTCCTTTGCAAGGTGGAGGAAAATTCAGTATTTTGAAAAATGGAGGATTTGGGTTGGCATAGAATCATCTTCTACACATAACCCATATTTTAGTTTTTCTTGAGAAAAATTGCCCCCGAAAACCCTAAAAACCCCTGTAGTTCTCGACTGAAAGGTCTATGCATGTCAAGCTAAACTATGTTTATTTGAATTTCTGACATTGTGGGTTTTCTTAGAATCAATTTCTCTACATAAACCCACGTATCAAAATTTTTCATGAAATTGCCCCCCAACAAGCTATTTTTAGCCTCATCAAGAGTCATTTTTAGCCTTCCATAGAAAATTGTTAGAAAATAGTTGTGTTTACAGTCAATGGGTGATTTTTTCAAAATGCAGTTCATATAGACTGAATTCAAGACCAAGTTGGTCTTAATTCATGATTTCATCAGAATGATTGACATAGATATGCATTAGGTGGATTTAGAGGTTGACTTGAATGCATTAGGAATGAATTAGATTACACTCTAGAACATTGAAGAATCCAAGTTACTATAGGTGGCTTCATTTCCCACCACAGTCTAGTGTATAGAATTCATAATGTCTTGTGTAAAGCATTACAATTCTACTACTTGATAAATTAAATCAGTAGATGGATGAGTGATTTTCAGTATCAAGCCCAGGGACATTGTGAAGTGTTTTGGTATTCCTCAGATTCCGAACAGTTTGGTCATTACCATGGATCTGTGTGAGAAGGAATCATTGTTGATAAGGACAAATGTTAGAGTAAAATGGTAGAAAGGTGGCTGAAACAGAAGAAAGTTAGCTTGCCAAAGAATGTGGGTCGTGGAGAGTTCAACAATAAGTACACGATTTTGATTACCCTTCTTAATTGTGTTTCTGGTCATGCAGATGCCAATAAATTCTAGCCTTGGATGTATTACATCATGGCTCAGATTATTTACAAAAGGTAGCATTATGACTAGGACTCTTTGATCAACGATGTTCTGCACAAGCAGATGACTTGCTTCATGGTTTCTCACGAGATTCACATGTGGTCATATCTAGTGTATCAGATTTCCTTCTAGGGCCAATTTAGAGGGTTGAACAATGTGGGAATTCTCAGTGTATAAAAAGTTCATCAATATTACAACCAACTTCAATTCACACGATTCGAGTGACACTACAAGCATGAGTAGGAAGTATTTTTGATGTACACAATGAGGAACTTAGACCAGGAGCTACATGTGTGTATCTCCGAGGAAGCCAAAGCAACAATGGTAGAATGGGTAGAATGGTTCATTCAGTTCCCTACCTATACCTACATCTAAATTTATGGATATGGTGGTTTTCATGGAGTTTATATGGCAGTTGTATGATGTTCACTCACATCTGCGCAAAAAATGCAAGACGACTTCCAATTTTCCATTACAGATAGGAATCTACAAGTGCAAGACAACAATTGACTACAAGGCTATGGGCCATGAGTTAGAAATATTTAATCTTAAACACCTTGTTGAGAGACACTCATATGACCCTTGGGGTTATTACTCAACATGCCTTGGTGGTTTCTCTTATCACAAGTCTTCTATGGAAGACTACTAGGTCAACTGCGAGGATGAGTTTGAGGTGCGTCGGTGCAGTTACAACAAGTTCAACCTCTCACAAATTTTTTTCTTCATGTTAGAGGATGTGGGAGGATTGTCAGATGATGATGGGGATACACTTCCACTATTTTTCAAAGAATAGGTTGATACATAGCCACTTCCAGTTGTTGATTGATTTTCCAAGGAATACAAATCTGTAAAGGAAAGCTCAAGTAGGGTTGTCAATAATAGCATACTCTACTTGGAGATCAAGAAGATGAGGAGGGAAGCCATGCCAAATACAGAGCCGCCACTGGTGGATATTTCACTACCTTCCATGTCAAAGACAAAGCCCAAACAAAACAAAAGGAGTAATCGTCCTAAGGAAAGCAAAGTGTCAGGACATTCAAAAGGAAAAGCACCAGTTGTCGTTTTGGACCAGAAAGAACATGTGGGATTTTCCACAAATTTAGTTGATAACTTACCAAAAGTAGAGATACAACCTCCCATGCTATCACCAACACCACAACAGTCTCCAGCTCTAGATCACATTGACTTGGAACTAGACTTGTTGTCGTGTAGCAATGCTTTCACACATACACACTCATTAGGAGTTCCTATGACTAGCGTTGATCCTTCCAGTGAGATTATTCAAATCTCATTTTGGCTTGAGAATCAATTGGGTAGGAAGAGGAGGTAGTTATCTTACAAACTAGACTTCTCAAATTTTGATCATGTCTACCAGGACACGCCAGAAAAAAAGGATAAAGAAGCAAGTTCATTTTGAGAGGAACGTTGACAAGGAAATCATAGTTGAGACCATTGCACTGCTAGAGGACAGGAATTTAGACGAGGTAGAAGTTGAAGACTTCACCTTAATAAAGGTCAACCTTGGTAGAAGCACATGCGAAGCAGACGCTGAATTCCTCTAAGTTACAACAAAAAGGATAAAGGAGAGAGTCATAAAGGATAGAGAAGATAAAGCAGCCCTCAAGACTGAAATTCAACAGCTTCGCGAGTATATCTCCAACCTTATGCACAACACTGAGAATGTCATCACTTTTCTCCCTCAAATTTTGGAGTTACCAATAGAGAAAAATTAGCTAAATTGGCTGGTTGTATACGGGAAGCGCTTGAAAGACTGTGAGGAGTTCTTTACAAGGGGTCACTTCATACTTGTTGAATTGTACCAATTGAGGTACAATGCCCATGAACTTTGCATACAAATCCAATATTCAGAGTGAGACTTGGCGATTGAAAAACCATGGAATGAGATCACGATCTCTCATCTAAGGATGGCATATGACTCGGTCACTGATGAAGAGGATAAGGAAGCTATTTTTACTTGGAGAACATAATTAATCTTTAAGGAAAAAATACATGAGACAATTGCTTTAGAGTTGGTTGACTAGAGTAGAGAACAGGTGACTAGTGCTATCCAGTTTGTGAGAACTTTCATATCACGAGTTCCTTTCCAGTATCAGCGTGAGAGTGGTGAGTACATCAAGCTCGCTGACGTACAGTCAAAGTTGCAGGTGCTCATTCATGGTATTTTCAATGGTGGTTTCATTGGTTGTAGGTTGGATCAACTTACAGTCATGTCAACATTATTTGATGAGACGACCAAGATGGGTGGAGACTTGTAGAGTCAGATGGCGAGCAGTGAGGAAATGTTGTGAAAACATAGAGTTCTTCAAAAGAGTATCAGTGCTCCAAATGGTGATGCAGTTAATGACCTCATGGAGGGGTTAATTTCTCGAGATCATAGCCAGTGAACTATAGATCAGGACATCCCACCTTTTCAAGATAGACATTAGACACAACAGTTAACTTGATGCCTCTTTTCGAGTTAACTCGTTGATCCACATATCATGCCATGTCTATCTTGGAATCATCTATGTACAGTTGGAGTTCTCATGTGGTTTTCAGTTTCCATTAACTGATATTAGTTGTCAGTTAACTTGCATATTAATAAGGACTTGTGTGTTGCACATGTCCATTTAGTTTAGTTTTGTTTTAGTTAACTGATGGTAGTTTTCCAGTTAACTGTATAGTTTCATTTATTTAGGTTTAGCAATAAATTTTGCATGCTTGCAAGACTAGTGTTGACTCAAGGTGATTTTAGGGTTACCTACACCTTTGATGTCCATAAATATGAGCATTCTTGCTCATTTGTAATTAAATTTTGCATGTTATAGCATACATGTTGGAAAACCTTACCTGTAGTATTGCTATTCTATATCTGTTCAAGAACTTTTATTGTGATAATAAATAGTTGATCTGCCTTACTTGAATGTTATTATTATGGTACTTTTTCACCTTAGATTAAATATAATTGTCGATTTGATTGTTCGTTGTGTGCATGTCTCGTTTATACAATTTGTTGTCTCATTTATTATTTTATGTTGTGATTCATAAAATTTGTTTCATATCTACACCTCAGATAGGTGTTGTCATCTCCTTGGGAATTTAGAAGTAATGCTTATCGTGTGTTGTCATGATTAATAATCTTTGTTTCATATCTACACCTTGGATAGGAGTCGTCTCCTCCTTAGGAATTTAGAAATAAATATTGTTGTTTGATGTAGTGCCAATAATCTTTCTTTCAGCCTACACCTCAGATAGGTGTCATCATCTCCTTGGAAATCTTGACTTAAATATTATCATATACCAATTCCCTACTCCTAAGTCCTCATGCTATTTTTCTCTTGAGGAAATAGGATAGTTTAGTGTTTTCCTAGTTGTAGTTAAAGATCCACAAAACCAGAGAAAATCCTTAGTTGCAATGTGTTTGGTTTCTTAACCTTATGCCTCTTCCAGCTGAGTCAAAAAGATAGGATTTAATCATTTACTTTTTCACGCATATCAGCAAAAGAGGGAGCTTCCCCTCCTAATTTGAAGAGCAGTCATTACACACTATGCATAGTTGTTTGTTGCCAATACGCACTCTAGAGGTATGAATTGTAACACCAACAGTTTTTTGGTGTCCATCATGGGGCACGAGGAAAGAAAACTTCAAGAAAATATGAACGCTTTTATTTCACAAGAATAACACTCTTGCATCCTATTGCATGATCCATATAGAAGCAGTGGATGAAAACAATGATAATGTTGGCAATGCTGATAGAAATTAGCGACGTCCACCCTCATTACCTCGAGGTAATAACATTCAACCTTTGGATTTTCAAGTAAATCATGAGTTACCTAAGGGGTCAAGGAAGTGCTTTCCTCGATTTCATGACAATAGAACTCAACACCTGGAGGAACATTTTTCTGCGTTCACAACAGCTTGCGTCGTCTTGCACATAGCACATGAAGACATCGCGGTGCATCTTTTTGTCGAGACTCTTGCAGGAAATGCTACCAACTGGTTCAATAACCTGGCACCAGGTAGTATCACAAGCTGGGAAACTATGAGCGACAAATTTTTGGCGAGATTCAAGCCCACTGAAGACAGTCACCTGTTATTTTCCCAACTTACAAATTCAAAGATGGAGCACAATGAGCACATGTGGGATTTTGTAGCAAGATTTAATCGTCTTGTTACAAGAATTTCTTATACACTCAATCCATCACCAAAGATTCTGATGAGCTATTTCATAAATGCTCTTCCATAAAAGATAGCCTTCTTCCTCAAGATGGAAAAAGAAACAAAGTTGAAGAATGCGCAAGAACACACCATCAAGTTGGAGGAAGATATGATTACCTCTAGCTTGATGAAAATAAATTTCATCAGATCTCTAGTTCAACAACCATACCAGCCAAAGAGATACAATCTTAAGCCATGGTTTTCAACGTCTCCATCAAGACCAATGATTGAAGTTGCACACAGTGCAGTATTTTGTCCCTTCCATGGTACTAATGCACATACGAGATACACATGTCTTGAGAACCTGAGAATGATCCAAATCATGGGATACACTGAAGCTACTCTCAGTTCTAGTTTTGTACCAACACCAAGTTCGAGTGTTGTTTTACTACAGATGGACAACTTTGATGGTGACTCTACATCGAGATACTTTGATGAAGAACCCATTAATCAAGAAGAAGAATATCGCCAATATGCTCCTGCGAAAAATCATGAAAATGTTTCAATGCAAGTGTTCACACATGCTCAACACTTCAAAGCGCAAAAAGAAAAAGAAGAAAGGCATAAATCAAACTAAAAAGGAAAAGAGGTCCATTCCACTTACAATCCCAAACCTTCACAGGAGAACACTATGCCAGTTGCTCAAGAGATGTCTTCAAAAAATTTCACATCGTAGCTTCCATGATGAAGACTAAGGTACAAATCTCTCAACTGGAATATCTTCAGGACCATCCAGAACAACTAGATTAGATTCTCAAGGTTGTTAAAAAGCAGGCTATGCTTAAGTCATTTGTTCCGATAGAAGCAAAGCCTGAAATGGGTCCTGGTAATTATGTGACTCTTTCAAAGATAGAAACTGAAGACCAAAACATTGATTGTTCTTAAAAGAGAATGACAGAGGATACAAAGTCATGGATGATACAGTTTGATGGAGGTTGTTTAAATACAAGTTCAAAAGTAGGGGAAATGTGTTGATGACAATGTTACTCACAGCAACAGTGCAGATAAATTCCTCATAGGAAAATCACGAAGAGCTTATCCTTCTTGAAATACTTAACCAAAGGCAACCTAGGGGTGTCTGTATGATAGGATAAAGGTTGGATTAGTTCAATCCCAAGTCTCTGGTATTTAGGTCTTGATAGTTCTAGGTTCACTTTAGGGTATGATGTGATATTGTTGTTAATCTCAAAGGGAACATGGTTGTTTAAAATCATATGTATTAGACACCAAATTTTTAGTTTGATCATAAAATAATATCATGAAATCAAAAGATTTTAAATAATACTTCATGAATATAAATGATTTTGCTACCACTTAAGTAGATTTAGTTTTAAACATTCAACAATTTCATAGAAAAATAAAGATTTTCAATAAATTTCCACTCATTCATCTATTTTTTGAAACATTTTCAAGAATTTAAACATCTATTCTAAAATAAAGCATAAAAATACTAAAAATTAAAATTTCTCCCAGTTATTCTCTACGCATGCCCCAAAGAGTTGATCAAATCAAAGCAAACTGCTTTATACTTCACCAGATTGCTTCACAACTACATATAAAATGGTGCAAGCTTTTAAAGAGAGGAGTTTTAGTTTGGACACCAAGCAGGTTCTGTATGCACCGTTAAATGACGCAACACACAGTATTGTTTGGCTAAACTAATAAAACTAGCTACAAAGATTCATGAGATAGGTAGCTATCAAATTGGCTCTGATATTGATTAATTTCTATGTGCATACAATTTTTTAAACCAGAATGATTCAAAAAATAGGAAAAAAGAACAGAACTTAAAGAAGTGTTGGCTCTTCCGACATCCACAAATTCTGAACTTAACTTAAAAAGAAGTATCCCCTGGCCTTTTATAGAAGTAAGGCACAAATAGGATAAGACAAATACATGAGAGGAAATCCAAGGGATGAATCACATCAAGGCATGTGGAATGTAGTGATTGGTAAGAGAATTGCAATTGAAGTCAATGGAGGTCAACATCAATCTACATGTTGAAGCACTTTAAGCTTTTCATCTTTTTATTATCAGGGTTCCTTCTTGGAACCAAGCAAATCTGCTCAAATAAAATGTAGGAACTTCCCACACATTCAAAATGATCAGGTGGAATATTTGTTCCTACATTCAGGTTCATTCTTTGTTTGAACATTCCAGGAATGAGCAATCCCTGAAATGGATACACTTCTTTGTTGCATGCTTAAACTCTATAGTATCGGTTTCCCGGTATCTGGTGTATCTTCACAACGAACTCTATTCCAACATGAGCTTTTAAAGTGTATTGTTGAACCTAGTAACACCATCAAATTTTTCTTCAGATTTAATTTTCCTAACCGTTCATACCCAAATTTTGCATCACAATTTGCATCTCCTACAATCACAAATTCCACTCATTAAATCCCTTTAAAAAAAAAACATTTATAAACATCTCATGTAAATAAAACCATAATTAGATCATTATCATACAAATTTCTCATAAATAACATGTTTTTCAACATATCACAAATCCTTACATAGTCATTTTTTATATATCGGGTTACCGGACTATCGAACTCATTGGATAACCTTAAGATTTTAAAACTTCACTTTACATTGTTACCCGGTACCTGATATTCAACTTCACCCATGAATTTTCCTCGGACTTTGGTTTTACTGGAAATTCCATCTTACCAGACCTCGACTATCAGACTGAAACATTATGCTCAACATTTTCATTACCTTTTTCCTTTCTAACATTCCCAATTCCCGGTATCCGATACTCGGAACACTACATTACAAAGTATTCTTTTATTAAAGATTTCTCTTTGCTCTTCACTTCCAGTGATATTTTCAACTAGCCAGCACCTGCCATAAGCATTAGTTTTCACCTGGGTCCCCAAGTCTTATAGTCTTGGGGCTTGTTTTGAGACCACACAACAACTTGCAACCAATAAAACCAAATTTAAACCAAAACTTGAGATCAAATGACCAGTCATAAATTATAATTTATGCATATTTTAAAACAATAACTTTTAACTTTACCTAGATTTTGACATAAAAAAAGTAAAAATTTCTCAGGAAACATCCGTGTGTGCTTTGATTAAGTCTAATTTTTGGAATTCAATGAAAATAATTAGTTCATTAACATTGAACTACAAAATTTGGTAATCCTCCAAAGCCGACCAGGGATAGAGCCTTGTTGTCAATCAAGCGTCCATAGCCTCAACAAAGTTATCTTTGTAATTCCCCCAACCATAGCTCTACTACCAGCTAGGTGTCCATATCCCCAATAGAGATATTTGGATAGCCTAAAGAGTTAATTTTTTTTATATTGCAATAATAGCTCATTTTCTCTTTTGATATTTCAATGATAGCTCATTTTTCAACTTGCAGGCAATGAAGCCCGCTATTAGGTTGGAAATTATAGTGGTAGCGAAGGTTACCTTTTGATTTTTCATTCAATGCAAATCCCTTCATCAATTCACTACTTCCTAAAACCTCATTTAATAATTTCCTATTGGTGTGTATTTCTGGCTAAACTTTACCACTTTATGCCAAATCCTAGCTAACTACAACTCACTATGTGTTGGAAAATATGCATAAATTAAAATTTAGCAATGAATAATTTAACTACCAAATTTAAATCTAAATTTAGAACCATTAGTTACCACCCTTCTGGTTAAGCGTTATGGCAACTTCTAGATACTTCGCTAGCGATTCTGATTTGATGGCGCTACACCACATTAATGAATCAGAAATGTCATGATGACATTGAAACACAATCATATTATTCTACGCTAAATTTGCATGTCTCAACTCGCACGTATTAATCCTTCCAAATTGCCTAGGTGATGACATGTGTTGCCTTACCAACTCAATTTTCCTTTCTGCTTCGCACACATAAGCACCTCCATACTTAATACTTTTTTTTTTAAACAATGAAATGACCACTATTAATTTTGAAATCTTCAACTTTCTTGATTTGCAATCTTTGTACTGATCAAACTTGAAGCAAATTATCACCAACTGTGTGTAAAAAATTAATTTTATTTAACATTTCACTTTGAAGACATTCATTCGGTTGCTACCTTGCTTACAATTTCCAAGACTTCACTCGAGGCAACTATGTACCGCAACTTCCTCACGACTTTCTATAAATTCCACACTTCTCATTTTTCATTTCTTGCTCTGCTTGTTCTTGCTTGCTTCTAGGTGTCAATGTGAAATACCAGTTGGGGCTGAATCACGCTTGATCCATGAAGAATCAAAGCATAATGGAGCCACCAATACTCATATCTCAATAAGATCAATCAATAAAAATTGAAAGTAAACATTATATCAAAAAACCTAACATGCTAAATTTATGAAGGCTTTAAAGAAAACATCTACTCTAATCTATTGTTCCACTCTGTCTTGTTATTGAATTGGTGTCATGTTGATGTGGACCGACGACCCTTTCCCAATCCCATGATAGTGAGCTCGTCTCAATTGATTCTATGGAAGAGAATCGATGAAACCATGGTGTTTGATGTATGAAAAACCTAAATTATGCACAAAATGAACATGATGCAAGCTAAGTTACCATGATTTTATGCTATAAATGATCTAATTGTGTAATTTCTAAGCCAATCTAAGCCAATCTAAGCTAATTAATCTAAAAATGAGCTAAAAGATAAAAACCCTAATTTATTTACAAACTAGGATGGATGCCATTAATGAAAGCTTGAAGTTATTATGCAACTAAAACAAACTGAAAATAAGCTAAATGTGTACAATTTGAGAGTATGGATGTGAGTAAATTTAATAGCATAAGTTTGCAATAAAAGATGAATCCATTTGTCTCCAAATAGTGATCTATTTATAGGAGAGCAAATGAGGAATGGATGGTTGAGATAAAAAAGATTAATCAATGGTTCAAGATGAAGGGGATGAGAGGCATGGACCATGGATTCTCATCAACGGATGAGAATACAAGATGAACATTAATCAAAGGCTGACAATTGCCTCAAACAAACACACTTTTGACCTGCTCACATAGGTCAAAGGTAACTTGTTACAAAGGTTGAAGGGTTAACTTGCTTTTGAAGCTAAGTGAGTTGATTGGAGGAGAGGGAATATTCCTTAGAATATTCCTTTAGGGTGAGGGAAAAGGTTAATTTTACAAATTAAAATAAAGTTTTAATTGTGCAAAAAGGATAAAGAATATTCCATGGGAATATTCCCCTTTGATTAGAGGAAAATTAGTTTAGTTGCTAATTAAACAAGGTTTAATTTATGCAATTAGGGAATTAGAGGAATTAGAAGATATTCATTAAATTAGATGATTTAATAAATAGGGGAGGGGTGAAATGATATTTAATTAAATAAAATAGGGTTATTTAATTAAATAAGATGACTTAGGAGATTAAATTAAATATTTTGATTTATTTAACTTAATCAGATGAAGTGTTAGTGTGAAAAGAGATGAAATAACTCAATTTAATTAATTAGGCCAATTAGATGAAAATGATGCAATTAATTAATTAGCTAGGCTAATTAAAACAATTAAGCAAAAAGATGATGGATAAAGAGGAAATGATGTTAATAAACCTGATTTAAGTGTATGACATTGATTAGGACATTTTTCAGTGTCTACATTTTCCCCTCTTTGAAGTGAGGTACCTCCTGCTTCGGTTCAAAGAACAATGCTTTTTAGATTAAAACTGCTGGCCAAATAAATAAAAAATAAAAAATGATTTTTTAGATGCCCTAGCGGAAGGATAAAATTAACTCCTTGCCCCCTTGAGAAATCGAGCAAAATTTCAAATTTTGGGTTGATTTCTCGATAAAGGTTCAAAAGCTTCCCCAAGGGTCTAGAAAAGCTTCAGGATGCAAGAATAATGCCAAAAACACAAAAAAAGTTACAAAATTAGGTCTAGATTGGAAAAATTGGTGAAAATGATAATAAACCCCATTAAAAAGGTTAAATTAGGGGAAAAAACCCTAATTTTCTAGCTTAAATAGGCCAAGAGGGGTCATTTTCAAATCATTTGTGCATTCACACTTAAGAAATTCTTGCGATTTGAGATCTAACCCTTTGACGAAATGGTGTGTTGTGAGCTTCCCCGACACATTTATGATCAAGTTCGTGAGTTCTAGCTGCTTCCAGGCATAGGACCACCAGTATGTGATTTGAAACTTGATTTGAAATTTGAAATTTTAATGCATTTATTAGGCGTTAGAATTTAGAATTTGGGGGCGTCGCTATATAGCGACACCCAAACTTCAATCAACAACACCCAAATGATATATAGTGACGCATATGTCTAAGGTGACGCTTTTCCAGATTTGATTTTAGGGTTTCAAATTTTAAATGGCGACACATTTGTATCCAGCGACGCACTTGTTGATTTAAAAGTTATGGTTAGGTTATGCCAAATTCTAAATTGCGACGCCATCTTGTATGGCGATGCATTTGTCAAATTTTCATTTGAAATGCATCAGATGTCGTTGTTTGGATTTTGAATATAGTGACACATTTGTGATTTCTGAGACAGAAATTTCAAATAACTTCAATTTTTTTATGATTTCCTAACGTCGTGGGCTTCATGGGTGCAGAAGGTCTTCCCACCATTGATGTCAAGAGAGCACAAGCCCATAGTACTGGAGAGATTGGGTGATCTTTCAGAGTTGCACCAGGAGCACCTGGGAGAGATCGGATTGTGGTATATCACATATGCACCAATGATTAAGATTCATTTAGCTATGATGACAACATTGTGTGAGAGATGGCACAATGAGACTTCATCTTTCCACCTTCCTACAGGAGAGGCGACAATGACCTTAGAGGATGTGTGGCAGATATTGCAGTTGCCTATCCACAGTGATCGTGTGATCTACAATCCTAATGCCAGGTTGGATGCTTGCTTTGAGGTAATGGAGATGGACCAGATTGCATTGGTCACATCATAGATTGATCTAGAGACATACAAGGGTCATGTGTCAACGTTCAAATTGATTGTTCCTGCCATCATTTCAGGTTTGGTGGCTCTAGACAGACGCGGCCAATTTTTCAGTCCAAGTTGGGGCTTGGCTTGGCAGAGGATGCTTTATCGGAGGACTCTTTTTGCATGGCGGCTCGTGATGTTGGCCTCCTTGTATCATAATTTGCATGATTTCATTTATTATGATGGGAGATCCCTCAGTGCAAGTGTGACTCTTCTTCATATTTGGGCATGGGAGCACATTGCAGTGCTTCGGCCAATTGTACAGATGGCAATGTGGACCCAGATGATCTCATCATACGGAGATACCAAGGTTCCATTACACTCATGCACATAGGACAGATGTGGCTCCTGTACTAGTGATGGGTGATCGATGATATGACTTTGTTCTGGTGGCGACCATTGCTTTAGATATCGACCTGGTTCGATGATGCACAACAAATTTTATTTTCTTGACATACTCGTTATATGCAGGGTTAGGAGAATACTATGATTGAGAGGTACCTTCCTAATAGAGTGGCCAGATAGTTTGGTGATGTCCAGGACAGGCCTGACAATGCTTATAGGGATATTTTTGCTAGAGCTTCCAGTTAGGTTCCGACATGAGGACTGATGATTCTAGCAACAGAGGTCATTGAGAGTTTCAGCCAATTGGTTGCCTAGCCTTGGGCATACGATCAGGGTCAACCCATTGCTTAGACTACTCCTACTTATGATGCATGGTTCCTCCCTCTGAGATGAATCACAGATCCTGTAAGTACTCCTCCTAGAGGGAGGCGGTGAGGCAGAGGGGTCAGGGGCAAAGGACAGGGTAGTCAGGATGGCCATGATGGATAGGTTATGGGGGCTCCTCCAGTGAGACAATAGCCTCCTCAGCAGCCTCCAATGGTACAACAACAACTAGTGCCACCACCACCGCCGCCGCCAGATGCCAGAGATGCACAAATACAATAGCAGGTGCAGGTTTTGACAGGTGAGCAAGACCAAGCCAGCTAGCAAATTTTGATTTTGACTACTAAGCGAGACTAGGCTCGATAGCAGGTGGTTGTGGTGACAGATGAGAGAGATGCAACGTTGTAGGGAGTGAAGACTGTCACAAGCGAGAGAGATCAGGAGGTGGCTCAATGTCAGTAGATTGAGAGCCTCATGACATCCACCCATGTTCAGATAGTTTCAACGTAGCTATATAGAGAGGTTGTTACATAGGTTGCGTATTATAGGAAACATTATCATAAGGATGTTCCAACAGCTCTTCGTCAGCCAGATTTTTCTTAGCGGAGTGATGCACGCCCCCGAGCAAAGGATCAACCTGAGCGAAAGGCTAGAGAGGGTAGCAGCCACCAAGGCTAGCATTTTTTATGTACATACACTTTTTGAGTTTTCCCCATTCTTTATAGTGATATTCATTCATGGGCTCCTTTTTGATAGCCTCGTGGATATTATACTTATCATCGATGTACATACACTAATGATTTATGTGATGATGTGTTGACTTTATTTCATGTATGGATGCATTTACTTTTATGTCTATGTGATGTGTGATGATTATGCTATGTATGGATGCAATGTTATATTCTTTTTCATTATCTTTTTAAAATATGATATGGATGGATGATAGATGTTATGCAGATGTTATGGATGCAATTCTTTTTGTGTATTTTATATGCATGTTTTGATGATGATGATGTATGCATATGGAGGTATGAATGCAAATGCCTATGATATGTAATGATTTAAGATGATTAGAATAACAAATCTATATTATTCATCACAACTCAAATGATAATGTAGAATGTATGATGTGATATGCAAAGATTATGATATGGATGATTATGAGATGGATGCATGATGATGATTTGTGGATGCAGGGTGGATGCATTGATGATTTTTTTAAGTGTCATGATACCAAGTTAGTGTGGAGAGAAGATAGAAGAATAAAGAATGAATAGTCGTTGTTGATGATGATTGCTTCAAAAGATCCAACAAGTCCTTGATCCATCAAGACTTTATTAGAGATGGTGATGAGACAATGCAAAATAATGCCAGATGAAATGCAAGATGGGATGCTTACATTTCAAGATTGGGATTTTTTGTCATTCCTTATTGTTTGATATAACACATAGATACGATGCATCAAGGTATTGATAACCAGGATGGCGTTGTATCTAGTGTAATGGACTTTGACTCAATAAGCAAATAGGATAGTTCTTGTTCACACCTTGACATACATAAACGTCGTTGTAATGCAAGTTAGAAGCTTTAGAATATATGGGACCAAAGCATACACAATAGTCAACAACATACTCCAAATGACCTTCCTACACACAACTAAGTAAGTATGCGCCAAGATTATTTTACAAGAGTATCCGCAAGCATAGCAAACGAAAGATAATGATTGATGCCCCATTCCTTTCTCTCCAAATCATTTTAGATAGACATCATCGAGAGGTCCTCGAAATGGGTCATTAAGATAAATCATAAGAAAAGATCAAAGACAAACAGTCAGTGTTATCTATAACTCCTGCCTATTTTAAGTTTAGCTTAAGTTGATATCTAATATTGATGTCCATCGTAGGAAGGATACATCCTAGGACATGTTGTTTAGAGGGTTGTTTGATGTTGGGATAATAATGCTAAGATGCGATATTACCATAAACTTCACTAACACATTTACCTATGATTTAGACTTTAGATTTTGACTTTTGGGTTCACATTTTATGACTTGATATGTTTGATTTCTACTTGTTTCACCAAGGGTGAAGGTGACGATCATTTATTATGGGTGAAATTTTATTGCGGGTGAAAGTGAGATGGGATAGATGGGTTTTGGATATTTCTGGAATATTTGAGTTTTTGGTATTTTGAAATGTTTTGAGGTTGTTTTTTGGTCTTTTTGGAATGTTTATGTTTTTTTGAATGTTTGAGGCTTTTTAGGTCTTTTGGACATTCGCTATTATTTTTGGATCTTCCATTTTAAAATGTTT
This sequence comes from Sequoia sempervirens, assembly GCA_007258455.2. Classification (NCBI taxonomy): domain Eukaryota; kingdom Viridiplantae; phylum Streptophyta; class Pinopsida; order Cupressales; family Cupressaceae; genus Sequoia; species Sequoia sempervirens. The sequence goes on from VDFB02266098.1 coordinate 53,280, forward strand.
TTGTATTTTCAAAATATTTGGATGTTTTTGGGATTTTCTGAGTTTTACAAATGTTTAGGGGTTTTCCAAGTTTCGACCAAGAACCTAACCTAAAGACCTATCCTAGGGGCCTCGAGGGCTAATCAAAGATTAGCCTTGCCTACGTTATACATGCAAAGACCACATAGTTTGACTAAATCAACTGATTTATAGGACAAAGATATGAACAAACAAGAGATGACAGCTAATTACAATGGACTTCTAAGGACTGATCTAGGATGTCTCGGGGGCACATTAGTGATGGCCTTGTTTATGTTCAAGCTCAAAGATAATGTAGTTCAACTAAATCAATTGATTTATAGGATAAAGATATGAACAGACGAGAGATGACAACTAATTACAACGGACTGCTAAGAAATGACCTAGGATGTCTCAGGGGCACATCAGTGATGGCCTTGCCTACGTTCAAGCTCAGAGACAACGTAGTTCGACTAGGAGAGACATTGTTTTTTGGATTTTTGATGTTTAACCTTTTTAGGGATTTTGATGTTTTCTAGATGTTTTGGATTTTTCCTTTATAATTTTCTGAATTGGTTTGGATTTTCGTTGTACAAGATTTTGCAAATGTTTTTGTATTTTCAGGATAAGATTTTATGAATGTTTTTGTTGTTTTATGATAAGATGTCCTATGACCTCAAGATATACAAGAACCCAATTGTGACGCATAACGAAATGCCCCCAGTGTGATATGTTAGCCTACTTCAATAAAGGTAGGACAAACTGACCTTGAGAATATGCCAAGTAATGCTAAAGAGTTCATGATACCTTACAGTGACAAGCCATGATAGGGATGCAGATGGAGGATGAATGGCGATGATAGGTCAAAAGATCCAAAAGAATAGATGGAGATACCTTATTTACACAAGGCGCCTGTTTGCCAAGTTTTCACCAAGGTACTTGCTGAAAGTGCCACCGAAGTGGTTTTCACTAAAGGATGATTTTTTTCTTTACTTTTTTCAATCCTTTTTCTCATATTTTTGGATTTTGATCATTTTTTTTTTGTATTTTCTGATTTACACCCTTCATGTTTAGGCATAAATTTTTTTGAGATGCAAGTTGTTGATTGGCTCCTGTAAGGGTTAACCTTCAGGGGTTGACAATTGGTAAGCTCCTGATTTGTAGCTTGGTGAGATGACAAAGGGACCCAGCCAGTTAGGCTTAAAATTTCCTTTGTTGTATTGATCTGGGAGGTTCTTTTGATTTTGCTTTAAGACAAGATCGCTTACCTGGAATGACCGACATTTGATTCTCTTTTTATAGCTATGTTTCAGTCAGTTTTGATATACTTGCAAATGATTAAGGGCATCAAGACGACGTTCATCCAGGAATTCTAGCTCATTTACTTGAGACACTTTGTACTCTTCCTAAATTATCAGATTCTTCAGTGACACTCGCAATGATGGGAGCTCAACCTCAATAGGTAAGATGGCTTCTGATCCATAGACTAGGGAGAAAGGGGTTGCTCCTATAGGTGTGCAGATATTGGTTTGATAAGCCCAAAGAGCTGGATTTAGCTGCAGATGCCAGTTACGACCAATTTCATTAACTATTTTCTTTAGGATTTTTAGGATAGTTTTGTTTGTTGCTTCTACTTAGCCATTGCCTTGAGGATAGTACAGTGTAGAGAATCAGTGTTGAATATTGAATCTTTGGAACAAATCTTTCACATCCTAATTTTTGAATGGTATTCCATTGTCTGAGATGAGGGTTTGTGGTACACCATAACGTAAATTAGGTAATTCAGGATAAACGTGGCTATTTGCTTCCCAATTATGTAGGTCATAGGAATGGCTTCAACCCACTTAGTAAAGTACTCAGTGGTGGTTATGATAAACTTATGGTTGTGGACAAGATTGGAGTAATTTTACCTATGAGGTCAAGTCCCCATTGCAAAAAAGGCCATGGTGTAACCATTGGTTGCAACTCTTGAGCTGGAGCATGAATCAGATCCTCATATTGTAGACACTAGATTTATTTTTCGTACACACTAATGAGCTTCTTTTTCCATGGTTAGCCAATAGTACCCTATTCTCAATAGTTTCTTAGCTAATGTCATACCGCTAGAATGGGACCCACATATGCCATCGTGTACTTCTATTAAGGTAGTTAAGTCTTCCTCTTGGTTAATACATCGTAGTAATGTCCCTTTGATGCTTCAATGGTAAAGGGTATCACCTAGGATCACAAATCAGGATGCCTTTTTGACAAAGGACTTTTTAAGGTTCGAGGTGATGTCTAACGAAAGGGTTCCTCTATTAAGGTAAGTAAAAAAAATGTCATGGTACCATGGGGATCTAGGACCAACAATAACACACGCGAATTCAAATTCTGGGATTTTGAAAGTTAGTACGAGAGGTTGTTCTACCAAGAATTCATACTGAAGAATTTTATTTGAGATGTTTAGTAGTGATCCGATTGTTGCCATGGCATTTGCTGCTCTATTGTTCATGTGAGGAATCTGCTCAAAAGTTATGTCTATAAAAGGATCTTTGAGATTGTCCACCATTTTCTTGTAAGGAGTGAGCTTGTCATCTTTGGTTTGATAGTCGTCATTGACTTGGTTCATAACTAGTTGTGAGTCTCCATAAACTTTCATCTCTTGTATTTTCCATTGAACTGCTATCCTGAGACCTGTGATCAAGGCTTCATACTCAACAATATTATTGGTACATGGGAATGATAGCCTATAATATTTTTATGATGTAATCACCATGGGGGATGATGAAAAGAATGTTGGCTTCTAATCCATGTTGGGTGAATGATCCATCAAGGTACATCTTCCATTGAGCTGTGAGATTAATAAGGAACATTGATTCATCAAGGAAATCAAATATCAAAGGGTTCTCAGCATAGATAGGTGCTTCTGCTAGCTGGTCCACGATCACTTGTCCTTTGATTGCCTTGCACTCCACATACTCTATGTCAAACTCTGTCGAGATCATTACCCATTTTTCTATTCGTCCCATGAGGATTGCTTTAGATAACAAATATTTTAATGGATCAATCTTTGTGATGAGCTTGATTTCATGTGACAACATGTAATGCCTGAATTTTTGTGAAGCGAAAAATACCGCTAGGTATGCTTTCTCAATGGGTGTATAGTTCATCTCATAGCCTACCAAGGTTTTTTTGATGTAGTATATGGCTCTTTCCTTTCCATTTTCATCATGTTTTGCTAAAAGATCCCTTAGTGTTGCTGGCATTGCCGAGATGTATGGGATCAGTGGCTTGTTTGGTATTGGCAGCATGAGTATTGGAGGTGTTAGTAGACAATCCTTGATCTATTGGAAATATTTATCACATTTGTCATCCCACTTGTAAGTTATCCCTTTATGGAGAAGATGCGAAAAGGGGTGAGTCTTATCTGATAGCTGAGCTATGAACCTTCTGATAGACTACAACCTTCCTTGTAATCCTCTCATCTTTTTTAATGTCTGTGGCGGTTCTATGTCTAGGATGGCTTTTACCTTTGTTGGATCAATTACTATCCCTCTTTGTGAAATGATGAAGCTAAGAAGTTTTCATGATGTGACCTCGAACACACACTTTTTTGGATTCAATTGTACCTTGTATTCTTCAAATCTGTCAAAGATAGGTCCTAAGACTCGTATGTGCTCACTTCTCTTCTTTGATTTTTCCAAAGTATCATCCACATAATCTTCAACTATTTTTTGGATCATATCATGAAAGATGAGCGTCATTGCTCTTTGATAGGTGGCTCTTGCATTCTTCAACCCAAATGGCATCACATTCTAGTAGTTGGTTCCCCATGGACAAGTAAAGGCAGTTTTATGTTGATCCTTGTTGGCAATTATGATTTGGTTGTAGCATGAAAAGCCATCCATGAGTGACAAAATTTCATGCCTAGCTATTAAATCCACAATGAGATGAATGTTTGGAAGAGGGAAATCATCCTTTGGAGATGCCTTATTTAGATCTCTAAAATCAGTACATATTCTAATGCCCACAGTGGGTTTTGAGACTGGTACTAGGTTTGAAACCCACTTAGGATAATCTATCGATCGGATGAAGCCAACGTCAAGAAGCTTTTCTAGTTCCAGTTTAACCAGGAGTGCTATCTAAGGGTGCATTTGTCTTAATTTATGCTTGATTGGTTTGGCATCAGGATAAACTACTAAGTGATGCATAACTACTTTTGGATCAAGGCCTGGCATATATGTGTATGAACATGCAAAGTTAGCTCTTTAAGGAATGTTGCAAGGTTCTTTTGTTCTTTGTCTAACAAGGACTCAACATAGAAAATGATCTTAGGTTCTTCTTTTGTTTCCGCATTGACTAGTGTAGCCTTTTCTGCTAGTACCGCTAACTTTTCTAGATGCATTGCACTAAGGGGGAGATTGAATCCTTCATTCTTGGGAACCTCAGGGAGGTTATCACCATTGTATGCATCCTTTGTTTTTACTATTTTAGTACTAGAGAGTGCCAATAGGTGGTTTTCACTCAAGGATCTACATATTAATTGTATTTCATTTATTTTGCGACTAAAGGATTAAATCGTCTCACCATAGGATGCCCCTATATCGAGCTCTATGTCAAAGCCTGCTTTGTGATCTACACATGGTAAGTTGTCTCAGAGTCCCATGAATTCTGAGATCACTTCATCATTTTCAAATAAATATAGAATCAGTGGTCGTTGTTGGTCCATGTCAATGAGTTACGGATATACTAGGCGTATATCAGTTGGTTGGTTATTTGAGATAAAGGATGTTATGGATATCATGAAGAGGGTGTTGTTCTCAAATAGGTCAGTGACATCAAGGGGAAAGTCATCTAAGGTAGTATCACGTGATGTAGGTGACCAAGAGGAAGCCTCAACTCGTTTAGCAACAATACCTTTTCCAATAAGTGTGACCTTGGTAGTAGTATAACCTAATCCAAGATTCTTTAATCATTTCTTTGGAACAATGGGTTCTAGTAAACCATTGTCATTTTGTCCTAGCTTCTCATTTTTGTTATATCCCCAATTTTGCATTATTTGTAGACCTATGTTGTCATCTTCCATGGGAAGAATAGGAATGGGTCTTTCATCTTGATAAAGGATTTTAGAGATATCTTTCTCATTGATGTCTTCTTGATTGAGGTCTCCCCACTTGGTGAAGGTAGTAGTTGCCATCTTGATTATTTCGGGTTCCTTGGTGCTAGATGTTGGTTTCCCGTGAGTTTGAGGAGAAATAGGTAACTCTCCTAAGACAAAGGTGTCTTTCAATATCTTGTAGATTCCACAACTGTCATCTTGGATTACTGCTTTGACATCGGGTATGCTTTGCACAATTGGTATTTGTGGTGCTGAGGTAGAGGCTAGAGATGATGGGTCAACAGATGAGCTTGATGGTGTAGGTCCTTCATCATTTTTGGGTATTTGTGGGATCTTATAAAACTTGGCTTCAAGGATCTTGTAGTAGTAGAAAGGCTCATGATCTCCATGGATAGTGATTTCTCTACCCTCAAAAGGAAATTTCATACACTGATGATAGGTTGAGGCTACGACTTTCAAAGCATGGATCCACAGTCAACCAAGTAGTATGTTATATGGAAGATCAATATCAAGTACTTGGCATGTAGTTTATGTAATAAGAGGTCCCACTTGGATAGGAAGTGCTATGATTCCTCGTGATACCCGTTATTGGTCATTGTATGCTCTGATGGTGGTACTCTTTGTTTTCTCAATAGTATCTTCTGAATAGTCTAGATGATTGATCAACTATAGGGTACAAATGTTTAGACCAACACCTCCATCTACCAAGACTCTTTTGACCTTGTTTTTATGAATTACAACCTCAAGGTGTAAAGCATGGTTATGAGATGGTTGTGATGGTAAATCTGGCTTAGAGAAGGCGAGAAGATGTTTGGCGATATGCCCTACCATAGCTTGAAACTGATTGGTATCAATGTTCTAAGGAACAAATGGCTCATAAAAGGATTTTTCCAGTATTTCCTTGTGTGTAGGAGATAATTTTAGAAGTTCCAAAATTGATATTTGAGCGGGTGTATGTTTAAGCTAATCTACAAGATTGTACTTGCTAGGATTAAATGCGGGCAAAGTAGGCTATTTCCTAGATTGAGCTGGGACAACTCCTTGAACATTATTTTTCCCTGTCATGTGGTGACTCCACATTTCGTGCTAGATCCTTTGATGGTGACAACAGTGATAACACTATCATAGGAAGCAACTACATTGGAATAGGTATGTTGTACATTGGTGTAATCCTTAGCTTTTCCATTATTGTTAGATTTGTTAAGATCAGGCATAAGGGTCTTGTATATCTTGAGATCATGGTTTCCAGCTAGTACCTCAACAGATATGGTATCATTCTCTATGAGATCTTGAATGATGTTCTTAAGCTTCATGCAATTTGTTGTTTTATGTCCTTTGATTTTATGAAATTCACAGAGATCATGTTTGTTGTACCAGGATGGCTTTTCTTGGGGTTCTTGGTAGTTCTCAAAGTTAGGAAGTGTTATTAAGTTTGACTCTACCAATTTCTTCATGATCGTTTCGATGGGTTCCAATAACTGTGTGTACTTGTGTTTGGGATAGTTTTTCCTATTACCAGTTTTCCTTGGTTTCATGTTGGTGTTATTGATCTGATTTTTCTGAGGTGGTACCATTTTTTGCACAATTGGTTGGATGTTAGCAATTTGATTATTGTTGGGTCTAGGAGCACTTATTATGACCTTAGCATCTACTACACCATCTTTTGTTACATTTTTTTTTCTTAGCCCATACATGAGGTATCTCATTTGAACTGGTTGAAGGACGGCTGTCTTTGTAAGATTGAGTATTTTCTTGTGAGATTAGGGCTCTTTCAATGTTAAGAGCTCTTGGAACAAGCTCGTCATAGGATGTGATGCATTGTATTTTCAAGTGGAATGATAGAGTCAAATCAAGGTTGGCTATGATGATTCCCACTTGTTTTTCAGGAAGAGGCTACTTTCTTTTACTAGCTCTTTGTCTCCATCATTGTAAGAAATTTGTAAAAGTTTCCCCTGAATTTTGTTTAAGAGTGTACAACTCTTCTAGACTAATGTCCATGTCAAGATTAAAGGAGAAGTGATCGATGAATTTGTTAGCGATTTCTTGAAAAAAATTATACTAGGAGGAAAACAAGAGAACTAATCCATAGCAATACCTGTTAAACTTCAAGGGAAGAGGTGCATTACATATGAATCATTGTAAGCCACTTCCATGCACATGACATTGAATTCTTTGATATGGTAAACAAGAGTTACTCTCTCTCTTTATTTGTCAAATTTGGGGATTTCAAAACTAGGAGGGAATGGTACCATTGCTATGTTTCGATCAAATGGGTAAGAACACAAGTTTTGTGTATGAGGTTTCTCTATCTTTCCCATGCGAAGGTCTTGCATTTCTTGTGAGAGTGCTTTCAATTGTGATGTGAGATCGTCTTGCAGATTGGTTGAAGGAACATATGATGGGATGAGAGATGAATTATATGGGGTGTATGGTGGTGTGAGCTTCTGTGAAAGTGATGAATATGTTCTTGATGTGTTTGGAATGATGATTTTTGTATGAGGAAAATAGGATCCTTGTTGTTGTTGTTGGGCATACTGTTGAGCTAGTAAGGCTTGTTGTTGAGCTTCTTGTTGTTGTTACACCACTAGGGATTATTGTTGGGACTCTTGTTGTTGTGTGGCTTGTTGTGCTACTAAGGATGCTTGTTGAGCTTGCTAGGAAATGGATGCTTGTTGTTGTTGTTGTTGATATTGTGCTAAGCCTGCTTGTTGAGCTTGATGTTGTTGTTCTGCTAGGGATGCTTGTTGAGCTTGATGTTGTTGTTGTGCTAAGGCTGCTTGTTGAGATACTAAGGCTACTTGTTGTGCTTATTGTTGTTGTTGTTGTATGGCTTTTTGGTAAGTTTTTTGTGCTTGTTGTAGAGCTAGGGCATGTGCTTGCAATGCGGGATCAGGTGGTTGTTGAGATATCTGCGAATGATTAGGGATATTGATGTTTTGAGTGATTAGTGGATTGGTAGTGAAAGGTAGAGGATTCCCTTGGTTTAACATTCCTTGCAATATGGTAGAATGAGGTGGAGGAATGTATGTTTTAGGTCTTGATTGATTTGGAATAGAAAAGGGGGTTTTTGGAAAGGATGATGTCATTAAATTTTGCAATGAAAATGAAACACTAGGACCTTGAGTCCATTGATTGAAAAGATTCCCATATCCTATGTTTTGGGGGTTTCCTTGTGCAAAAGATGTAAACAAAGGATTCGTGATCAAGGTACTCGCAGTATTGATAGAACTCATAACCAAGGGATTGCTATGAGGTGGATTGATAGGAGATGATGTGGTAATGGTAGATGGAATGGATGAACCCACCAGAGGTTTGGATAAAGATGTCCCTATTTATTTTGAGGGTTGAATTTGTGATATGCTATTGGCATGCCTTTGTGTGTTGCTTTGATAGTTTTGGTTTATGCCACTCTGCATGATGATAGGTACACTTGTGGTATTCATAGGTGTGGATGAAGAAGGGTTTCTCTGAAATGTCGAAGTGGTGGTGGAATAGTGCAGTTCAAGCGGAGTGTGTAGCCTTTTTGGATCTTCGAGAACAGGATGAGCACCAAAGGTAGGTGTCCAAACAGTGGTGGGAGGTGGAGGATTTTCTTCAAGAGCACCCACAAGTGTATTACTTTCAAATGGTAAGGTGTGACCAAAATCTTTAGCAAGGCTGGTTGTAAGACTAGGTATGTACGTTTGACTTAGCCCTTGTGATGGAGTTGTGAAATCTTGTGTTAAACTCTATGCTACAAATGTTGGGGAGATTGGAGCTACACTTTCAAAAATTTGATGTTCTAATTTAGTTCTTCTCTAGTGAGCTCAAATGGGTTGTTTGTGATGTCTTCGATTTTGTATGGTCCTGAAGGAGATGATGGTTGTTGCGATGGTGTAACATGAATTTTAGGATTGAATTCTAAAGGATTTGGATCACTTGAGGTAAATGAAACTTTTTACTTTTCTATGATTCTCTTGTGTTGTGATCTCGTCTTTACCATAAATTTGGTGTCAGCTATGGG
>VDFB02266099.1:0-131860 GCA_007258455.2 Sequoia sempervirens
TGAGACCACACAACAACTTGCAACCAATAAAACCAAATTTAAACCAAAACTTGAGATCAAATGACCAGTCATAAATTATAATTTATGCATATTTTAAAACAATAACTTTTAACTTTACCTAGATTTTGACATAAAAAAAGTAAAAATTTCTCAGGAAACATCCGTGTGTGCTTTGATTAAGTCTAATTTTTGGAATTCAATGAAAATAATTAGTTCATTAACATTGAACTACAAAATTTGGTAATCCTCCAAAGCCGACCAGGGATAGAGCCTTGTTGTCAATCAAGCGTCCATAGCCTCAACAAAGTTATCTTTGTAATTCCCCCAACCATAGCTCTACTACCAGCTAGGTGTCCATATCCCCAATAGAGATATTTGGATAGCCTAAAGAGTTAATTTTTTTTATATTGCAATAATAGCTCATTTTCTCTTTTGATATTTCAATGATAGCTCATTTTTCAACTTGCAGGCAATGAAGCCCGCTATTAGGTTGGAAATTATAGTGGTAGCGAAGGTTACCTTTTGATTTTTCATTCAATGCAAATCCCTTCATCAATTCACTACTTCCTAAAACCTCATTTAATAATTTCCTATTGGTGTGTATTTCTGGCTAAACTTTACCACTTTATGCCAAATCCTAGCTAACTACAACTCACTATGTGTTGGAAAATATGCATAAATTAAAATTTAGCAATGAATAATTTAACTACCAAATTTAAATCTAAATTTAGAACCATTAGTTACCACCCTTCTGGTTAAGCGTTATGGCAACTTCTAGATACTTCGCTAGCGATTCTGATTTGATGGCGCTACACCACATTAATGAATCAGAAATGTCATGATGACATTGAAACACAATCATATTATTCTACGCTAAATTTGCATGTCTCAACTCGCACGTATTAATCCTTCCAAATTGCCTAGGTGATGACATGTGTTGCCTTACCAACTCAATTTTCCTTTCTGCTTCGCACACATAAGCACCTCCATACTTAATACTTTTTTTTTTAAACAATGAAATGACCACTATTAATTTTGAAATCTTCAACTTTCTTGATTTGCAATCTTTGTACTGATCAAACTTGAAGCAAATTATCACCAACTGTGTGTAAAAAATTAATTTTATTTAACATTTCACTTTGAAGACATTCATTCGGTTGCTACCTTGCTTACAATTTCCAAGACTTCACTCGAGGCAACTATGTACCGCAACTTCCTCACGACTTTCTATAAATTCCACACTTCTCATTTTTCATTTCTTGCTCTGCTTGTTCTTGCTTGCTTCTAGGTGTCAATGTGAAATACCAGTTGGGGCTGAATCACGCTTGATCCATGAAGAATCAAAGCATAATGGAGCCACCAATACTCATATCTCAATAAGATCAATCAATAAAAATTGAAAGTAAACATTATATCAAAAAACCTAACATGCTAAATTTATGAAGGCTTTAAAGAAAACATCTACTCTAATCTATTGTTCCACTCTGTCTTGTTATTGAATTGGTGTCATGTTGATGTGGACCGACGACCCTTTCCCAATCCCATGATAGTGAGCTCGTCTCAATTGATTCTATGGAAGAGAATCGATGAAACCATGGTGTTTGATGTATGAAAAACCTAAATTATGCACAAAATGAACATGATGCAAGCTAAGTTACCATGATTTTATGCTATAAATGATCTAATTGTGTAATTTCTAAGCCAATCTAAGCCAATCTAAGCTAATTAATCTAAAAATGAGCTAAAAGATAAAAACCCTAATTTATTTACAAACTAGGATGGATGCCATTAATGAAAGCTTGAAGTTATTATGCAACTAAAACAAACTGAAAATAAGCTAAATGTGTACAATTTGAGAGTATGGATGTGAGTAAATTTAATAGCATAAGTTTGCAATAAAAGATGAATCCATTTGTCTCCAAATAGTGATCTATTTATAGGAGAGCAAATGAGGAATGGATGGTTGAGATAAAAAAGATTAATCAATGGTTCAAGATGAAGGGGATGAGAGGCATGGACCATGGATTCTCATCAACGGATGAGAATACAAGATGAACATTAATCAAAGGCTGACAATTGCCTCAAACAAACACACTTTTGACCTGCTCACATAGGTCAAAGGTAACTTGTTACAAAGGTTGAAGGGTTAACTTGCTTTTGAAGCTAAGTGAGTTGATTGGAGGAGAGGGAATATTCCTTAGAATATTCCTTTAGGGTGAGGGAAAAGGTTAATTTTACAAATTAAAATAAAGTTTTAATTGTGCAAAAAGGATAAAGAATATTCCATGGGAATATTCCCCTTTGATTAGAGGAAAATTAGTTTAGTTGCTAATTAAACAAGGTTTAATTTATGCAATTAGGGAATTAGAGGAATTAGAAGATATTCATTAAATTAGATGATTTAATAAATAGGGGAGGGGTGAAATGATATTTAATTAAATAAAATAGGGTTATTTAATTAAATAAGATGACTTAGGAGATTAAATTAAATATTTTGATTTATTTAACTTAATCAGATGAAGTGTTAGTGTGAAAAGAGATGAAATAACTCAATTTAATTAATTAGGCCAATTAGATGAAAATGATGCAATTAATTAATTAGCTAGGCTAATTAAAACAATTAAGCAAAAAGATGATGGATAAAGAGGAAATGATGTTAATAAACCTGATTTAAGTGTATGACATTGATTAGGACATTTTTCAGTGTCTACATTTTCCCCTCTTTGAAGTGAGGTACCTCCTGCTTCGGTTCAAAGAACAATGCTTTTTAGATTAAAACTGCTGGCCAAATAAATAAAAAATAAAAAATGATTTTTTAGATGCCCTAGCGGAAGGATAAAATTAACTCCTTGCCCCCTTGAGAAATCGAGCAAAATTTCAAATTTTGGGTTGATTTCTCGATAAAGGTTCAAAAGCTTCCCCAAGGGTCTAGAAAAGCTTCAGGATGCAAGAATAATGCCAAAAACACAAAAAAAGTTACAAAATTAGGTCTAGATTGGAAAAATTGGTGAAAATGATAATAAACCCCATTAAAAAGGTTAAATTAGGGGAAAAAACCCTAATTTTCTAGCTTAAATAGGCCAAGAGGGGTCATTTTCAAATCATTTGTGCATTCACACTTAAGAAATTCTTGCGATTTGAGATCTAACCCTTTGATGAAATGGTGTGTTGTGAGCTTCCCTGACACATTTATGATCAAGTTCGTGAGTTCTAGCTGCTTCCAGGCATAGGACCACCAGTATGTGATTTGAAACTTGATTTGAAATTTGAAATTTTAATGCATTTATTAGGCGTTAGAATTTAGAATTTGGGGGCGTCGCTATATAGCGACACCCAAACTTCAATCAACAACACCCAAATGATATATAGTGACGCATATGTCTAAGGTGACGCTTTTCCAGATTTGATTTTAGGGTTTCAAATTTTAAATGGCGACACATTTGTATCCAGCGACGCACTTGTTGATTTAAAAGTTATGGTTAGGTTATGCCAAATTCTAAATTGCGACGCCATCTTGTATGGCGATGCATTTGTCAAATTTTCATTTGAAATGCATCAGATGTCGTTGTTTGGATTTTGAATATAGTGACACATTTGTGATTTCTGAGACAGAAATTTCAAATAACTTCAATTTTTTTATGATTTCCTAACGTCGTGGGCTTCATGGGTGCAGAAGGTCTTCCCACCATTGATGTCAAGAGAGCACAAGCCCATAGTACTGGAGAGATTGGGTGATCTTTCAGAGTTGCACCAGGAGCACCTGGGAGAGATCGGATTGTGGTATATCACATATGCACCAATGATTAAGATTCATTTAGCTATGATGACAACATTGTGTGAGAGATGGCACAATGAGACTTCATCTTTCCACCTTCCTACAGGAGAGGCGACAATGACCTTAGAGGATGTGTGGCAGATATTGCAGTTGCCTATCCACAGTGATCGTGTGATCTACAATCCTAATGCCAGGTTGGATGCTTGCTTTGAGGTAATGGAGATGGACCAGATTGCATTGGTCACATCATAGATTGATCTAGAGACATACAAGGGTCATGTGTCAACGTTCAAATTGATTGTTCCTGCCATCATTTCAGGTTTGGTGGCTCTAGACAGACGCGGCCAATTTTTCAGTCCAAGTTGGGGCTTGGCTTGGCAGAGGATGCTTTATCGGAGGACTCTTTTTGCATGGCGGCTCGTGATGTTGGCCTCCTTGTATCATAATTTGCATGATTTCATTTATTATGATGGGAGATCCCTCAGTGCAAGTGTGACTCTTCTTCATATTTGGGCATGGGAGCACATTGCAGTGCTTCGGCCAATTGTACAGATGGCAATGTGGACCCAGATGATCTCATCATACGGAGATACCAAGGTTCCATTACACTCATGCACATAGGACAGATGTGGCTCCTGTACTAGTGATGGGTGATCGATGATATGACTTTGTTCTGGTGGCGACCATTGCTTTAGATATCGACCTGGTTCGATGATGCACAACAAATTTTATTTTCTTGACATACTCGTTATATGCAGGGTTAGGAGAATACTATGATTGAGAGGTACCTTCCTAATAGAGTGGCCAGATAGTTTGGTGATGTCCAGGACAGGCCTGACAATGCTTATAGGGATATTTTTGCTAGAGCTTCCAGTTAGGTTCCGACATGAGGACTGATGATTCTAGCAACAGAGGTCATTGAGAGTTTCAGCCAATTGGTTGCCTAGCCTTGGGCATACGATCAGGGTCAACCCATTGCTTAGACTACTCCTACTTATGATGCATGGTTCCTCCCTCTGAGATGAATCACAGATCCTGTAAGTACTCCTCCTAGAGGGAGGCGGTGAGGCAGAGGGGTCAGGGGCAAAGGACAGGGTAGTCAGGATGGCCATGATGGATAGGTTATGGGGGCTCCTCCAGTGAGACAATAGCCTCCTCAGCAGCCTCCAATGGTACAACAACAACTAGTGCCACCACCACCGCCGCCGCCAGATGCCAGAGATGCACAAATACAATAGCAGGTGCAGGTTTTGACAGGTGAGCAAGACCAAGCCAGCTAGCAAATTTTGATTTTGACTACTAAGCGAGACTAGGCTCGATAGCAGGTGGTTGTGGTGACAGATGAGAGAGATGCAACGTTGTAGGGAGTGAAGACTGTCACAAGCGAGAGAGATCAGGAGGTGGCTCAATGTCAGTAGATTGAGAGCCTCATGACATCCACCCATGTTCAGATAGTTTCAACGTAGCTATATAGAGAGGTTGTTACATAGGTTGCGTATTATAGGAAACATTATCATAAGGATGTTCCAACAGCTCTTCGTCAGCCAGATTTTTCTTAGCGGAGTGATGCACGCCCCCGAGCAAAGGATCAACCTGAGCGAAAGGCTAGAGAGGGTAGCAGCCACCAAGGCTAGCATTTTTTATGTACATACACTTTTTGAGTTTTCCCCATTCTTTATAGTGATATTCATTCATGGGCTCCTTTTTGATAGCCTCGTGGATATTATACTTATCATCGATGTACATACACTAATGATTTATGTGATGATGTGTTGACTTTATTTCATGTATGGATGCATTTACTTTTATGTCTATGTGATGTGTGATGATTATGCTATGTATGGATGCAATGTTATATTCTTTTTCATTATCTTTTTAAAATATGATATGGATGGATGATAGATGTTATGCAGATGTTATGGATGCAATTCTTTTTGTGTATTTTATATGCATGTTTTGATGATGATGATGTATGCATATGGAGGTATGAATGCAAATGCCTATGATATGTAATGATTTAAGATGATTAGAATAACAAATCTATATTATTCATCACAACTCAAATGATAATGTAGAATGTATGATGTGATATGCAAAGATTATGATATGGATGATTATGAGATGGATGCATGATGATGATTTGTGGATGCAGGGTGGATGCATTGATGATTTTTTTAAGTGTCATGATACCAAGTTAGTGTGGAGAGAAGATAGAAGAATAAAGAATGAATAGTCGTTGTTGATGATGATTGCTTCAAAAGATCCAACAAGTCCTTGATCCATCAAGACTTTATTAGAGATGGTGATGAGACAATGCAAAATAATGCCAGATGAAATGCAAGATGGGATGCTTACATTTCAAGATTGGGATTTTTTGTCGTTCCTTATTGTTTGATATAACACATAGATACGATGCATCAAGGTATTGATAACCAGGATGGTGTTGTATCTAGTGTAATGGACTTTGACTCGATAAGCAAATAGGATAGTTCTTGTTCACACCTTGACATACATAAACGTCGTTGTAATGCAAGTTAGAAGCTTTAGAATATATGGGACCAAAGCATACACAATAGTCAACAACATACTCCAAATGACCTTCCTACACACAACTAAGTAAGTATGCGCCAAGATTATTTTACAAGAGTATCCGCAAGCACAGCAAACGAAAGATAATTATTGATGCCCCATTCCTTTCTCTCCAAATCGTTTTAGATAGACATCATCGAGAGGTCCTCGAAATGGGTCATTAAGATAAATCATAAGAAAAGATCAAAGACAAACAGTCAGTGTTATCTATAACTCCTGCCTATTTTAAGTTTAGCTTAAGTTGATATCTAATATTGATGTCCATCGTAGGAAGGATACATCCTAGGACATGTTGTTTAGAGGGTTGTTTGATGTTGGGATAATAATGCTAAGATGCGATATTACCATAAACTTCACTAACACATTTACCTATGATTTAGACTTTAGATTTTGACTTTTGGGTTCACATTTTATGACTTGATATGTTTGATTTCTACTTGTTTCACCAAGGGTGAAGGTGACGATCATTTATTATGGGTGAAATTTTATTGCGGGTGAAAGTGAGATGGGATAGATGGGTTTTGGATATTTCTGGAATATTTGAGTTTTTGGTATTTTGAAATGTTTTGAGGTTGTTTTTTGGTCTTTTTGGAATGTTTATGTTTTTTTGAATGTTTGAGGCTTTTTAGGTCTTTTGGACATTCGCTATTATTTTTGGATCTTCCATTTTAAAATGTTTTTGTATTTTCAAAATATTTGGATGTTTTTGGGATTTTCTGAGTTTTACAAATGTTTAGGGGTTTTCCAAGTTTCGACCAAGAACCTAACCTAAAGACCTATCCTAGGGGCCTCGAGGGCTAATCAAAGATTAGCCTTGCCTACGTTATACATGCAAAGACCACATAGTTTGACTAAATCAACTGATTTATAGGACAAAGATATGAACAAACAAGAGATGACAGCTAATTACAATGGACTTCTAAGGACTGATCTAGGATGTCTCGGGGGCACATTAGTGATGGCCTTGTTTATGTTCAAGCTCAAAGATAATGTAGTTCAACTAAATCAATTGATTTATAGGATAAAGATATGAACAGACGAGAGATGACAACTAATTACAACGGACTGCTAAGAAATGACCTAGGATGTCTCAGGGGCACATCAGTGATGGCCTTGCCTACGTTCAAGCTCAGAGACAACGTAGTTCGACTAGGAGAGACATTGTTTTTTGGATTTTTGATGTTTAACCTTTTTAGGGATTTTGATGTTTTCTAGATGTTTTGGATTTTTCCTTTATAATTTTCTGAATTGGTTTGGATTTTCGTTGTACAAGATTTTGCAAATGTTTTTGTATTTTCAGGATAAGATTTTATGAATGTTTTTGTTGTTTTATGATAAGATGTCCTATGACCTCAAGATATACAAGAACCCAATTGTGACGCATAACGAAATGCCCCCAGTGTGATATGTTAGCCTACTTCAATAAAGGTAGGACAAACTGACCTTGAGAATATGCCAAGTAATGCTAAAGAGTTCATGATACCTTACAGTGACAAGCCATGATAGGGATGCAGATGGAGGATGAATGGCGATGATAGGTCAAAAGATCCAAAAGAATAGATGGAGATACCTTATTTACACAAGGCGCCTGTTTGCCAAGTTTTCACCAAGGTACTTGCCGAAAGTGCCACCGAAGTGGTTTTCACTAAAGGATGATTTTTTTCTTTACTTTTTTCAATCCTTTTTCTCATATTTTTGGATTTTGATCATTTTTTTTTTTGTATTTTCTGATTTACACCCTTCATGTTTAGGCATAAATTTTTTTGAGATGCAAGTTGTTGATTGGCTCCTGTAAGGGTTAACCTTCAGGGGTTGACAATTGGTAAGCTCCTGATTTGTAGCTTGGTGAGATGACAAAGGGACCCAGCCAGTTAGGCTTAAAATTTCCTTTGTTGTATTGATCTGGGAGGTTCTTTTGATTTTGCTTTAAGACAAGATCGCTTACCTGGAATGACCGACATTTGATTCTCTTTTTATAGCTATGTTTCAGTCAGTTTTGATATACTTGCAAATGATTAAGGGCATCAAGACGACGTTCATCCAGGAATTCTAGCTCATTTACTTGAGACACTTTGTACTCTTCCTAAATTATCAGATTCTTCAGTGACACTCGCAATGATGGGAGCTCAACCTCAATAGGTAAGATGGCTTCTGATCCATAGACTAGGGAGAAAGGGGTTGCTCCTATAGGTGTGCAGATATTGGTTTGATAAGCCCAAAGAGCTGGATTTAGCTGCAGATGCCAGTTACGACCAATTTCATTAACTATTTTCTTTAGGATTTTTAGGATAGTTTTGTTTGTTGCTTCTACTTAGCCATTGCCTTGAGGATAGTACAGTGTAGAGAATCAGTGTTGAATATTGAATCTTTGGAACAAATCTTTCACATCCTAATTTTTGAATGGTATTCCATTGTCTGAGATGAGGGTTTGTGGTACACCATAACGTAAATTAGGTAATTCAGGATAAACGTGGCTATTTGCTTCCCAATTATGTAGGTCATAGGAATGGCTTCAACCCACTTAGTAAAGTACTCAGTGGTGGTTATGATAAACTTATGGTTGTGGACAAGATTGGAGTAATTTTACCTATGAGGTCAAGTCCCCATTGCAAAAAAGGCCATGGTGTAACCATTGGTTGCAACTCTTGAGCTGGAGCATGAATCAGATCCTCATATTGTAGACACTAGATTTATTTTTCGTACACACTAATGAGCTTCTTTTTCCATGGTTAGCCAATAGTACCCTATTCTCAATAGTTTCTTAGCTAATGTCATACCGCTAGAATGGGACCCACATATGCCATCGTGTACTTCTATTAAGGTAGTTAAGTCTTCCTCTTGGTTAATACATCGTAGTAATGTCCCTTTGATGCTTCAATGGTAAAGGGTATCACCTAGGATCACAAATCAGGATGCCTTTTTGACAAAGGACTTTTTAAGGTTCGAGGTGATGTCTAACGAAAGGGTTCCTCTATTAAGGTAAGTAAAAAAAATGTCATGGTACCATGGGGATCTAGGACCAACAATAACACACGCGAATTCAAATTCTGGGATTTTGAAAGTTAGTACGAGAGGTTGTTCTACCAAGAATTCATACTGAAGAATTTTATTTGAGATGTTTAGTAGTGATCCGATTGTTGCCATGGCATTTGCTGCTCTATTGTTCATGTGAGGAATCTGCTCAAAAGTTATGTCTATAAAAGGATCTTTGAGATTGTCCACCATTTTCTTGTAAGGAGTGAGCTTGTCATCTTTGGTTTGATAGTCGTCATTGACTTGGTTCATAACTAGTTGTGAGTCTCCATAAACTTTCATCTCTTGTATTTTCCATTGAACTGCTATCCTGAGACCTGTGATCAAGGCTTCATACTCAACAATATTATTGGTACATGGGAATGATAGCCTATAATATTTTTATGATGTAATCACCATGGGGGATGATGAAAAGAATGTTGGCTTCTAATCCATGTTGGGTGAATGATCCATCAAGGTACATCTTCCATTGAGCTGTGAGATTAATAAGGAACATTGATTCATCAAGGAAATCAAATATCAAAGGGTTCTCAGCATAGATAGGTGCTTCTGCTAGCTGGTCCACGATCACTTGTCCTTTGATTGCCTTGCACTCCACATACTCTATGTCAAACTCTGTCGAGATCATTACCCATTTTTCTATTCGTCCCATGAGGATTGCTTTAGATAACAAATATTTTAATGGATCAATCTTTGTGATGAGCTTGATTTCATGTGACAACATGTAATGCCTGAATTTTTGTGAAGCGAAAAATACCGCTAGGTATGCTTTCTCAATGGGTGTATAGTTCATCTCATAGCCTACCAAGGTTTTTTTGATGTAGTATATGGCTCTTTCCTTTCCATTTTCATCATGTTTTGCTAAAAGATCCCTTAGTGTTGCTGGCATTGCCGAGATGTATGGGATCAGTGGCTTGTTTGGTATTGGCAGCATGAGTATTGGAGGTGTTAGTAGACAATCCTTGATCTATTGGAAATATTTATCACATTTGTCATCCCACTTGTAAGTTATCCCTTTATGGAGAAGATGCGAAAAGGGGTGAGTCTTATCTGATAGCTGAGCTATGAACCTTCTGATAGACTACAACCTTCCTTGTAATCCTCTCATCTTTTTTAATGTCTGTGGCGGTTCTATGTCTAGGATGGCTTTTACCTTTGTTGGATCAATTACTATCCCTCTTTGTGAAATGATGAAGCTAAGAAGTTTTCATGATGTGACCTCGAACACACACTTTTTTGGATTCAATTGTACCTTGTATTCTTCAAATCTGTCAAAGATAGGTCCTAAGACTCGTATGTGCTCACTTCTCTTCTTTGATTTTTCCAAAGTATCATCCACATAATCTTCAACTATTTTTTGGATCATATCATGAAAGATGAGCGTCATTGCTCTTTGATAGGTGGCTCTTGCATTCTTCAACCCAAATGGCATCACATTCTAGTAGTTGGTTCCCCATGGACAAGTAAAGGCAGTTTTATGTTGATCCTTGTTGGCAATTATGATTTGGTTGTAGCATGAAAAGCCATCCATGAGTGACAAAATTTCATGCCTAGCTATTAAATCCACAATGAGATGAATGTTTGGAAGAGGGAAATCATCCTTTGGAGATGCCTTATTTAGATCTCTAAAATCAGTACATATTCTAATGCCCACAGTGGGTTTTGAGACTGGTACTAGGTTTGAAACCCACTTAGGATAATCTATCGATCGGATGAAGCCAACGTCAAGAAGCTTTTCTAGTTCCAGTTTAACCAGGAGTGCTATCTAAGGGTGCATTTGTCTTAATTTATGCTTGATTGGTTTGGCATCAGGATAAACTACTAAGTGATGCATAACTACTTTTGGATCAAGGCCTGGCATATATGTGTATGAACATGCAAAGTTAGCTCTTTAAGGAATGTTGCAAGGTTCTTTTGTTCTTTGTCTAACAAGGACTCAACATAGAAAATGATCTTAGGTTCTTCTTTTGTTTCCGCATTGACTAGTGTAGCCTTTTCTGCTAGTACCGCTAACTTTTCTAGATGCATTGCACTAAGGGGGAGATTGAATCCTTCATTCTTGGGAACCTCAGGGAGGTTATCACCATTGTATGCATCCTTTGTTTTTACTATTTTAGTACTAGAGAGTGCCAATAGGTGGTTTTCACTCAAGGATCTACATATTAATTGTATTTCATTTATTTTGCGACTAAAGGATTAAATCGTCTCACCATAGGATGCCCCTATATCGAGCTCTATGTCAAAGCCTGCTTTGTGATCTACACATGGTAAGTTGTCTCAGAGTCCCATGAATTCTGAGATCACTTCATCATTTTCAAATAAATATAGAATCAGTGGTCGTTGTTGGTCCATGTCAATGAGTTACGGATATACTAGGCGTATATCAGTTGGTTGGTTATTTGAGATAAAGGATGTTATGGATATCATGAAGAGGGTGTTGTTCTCAAATAGGTCAGTGACATCAAGGGGAAAGTCATCTAAGGTAGTATCACGTGATGTAGGTGACCAAGAGGAAGCCTCAACTCGTTTAGCAACAATACCTTTTCCAATAAGTGTGACCTTGGTAGTAGTATAACCTAATCCAAGATTCTTTAATCATTTCTTTGGAACAATGGGTTCTAGTAAACCATTGTCATTTTGTCCTAGCTTCTCATTTTTGTTATATCCCCAATTTTGCATTATTTGTAGACCTATGTTGTCATCTTCCATGGGAAGAATAGGAATGGGTCTTTCATCTTGATAAAGGATTTTAGAGATATCTTTCTCATTGATGTCTTCTTGATTGAGGTCTCCCCACTTGGTGAAGGTAGTAGTTGCCATCTTGATTATTTCGGGTTCCTTGGTGCTAGATGTTGGTTTCCCGTGAGTTTGAGGAGAAATAGGTAACTCTCCTAAGACAAAGGTGTCTTTCAATATCTTGTAGATTCCACAACTGTCATCTTGGATTACTGCTTTGACATCGGGTATGCTTTGCACAATTGGTATTTGTGGTGCTGAGGTAGAGGCTAGAGATGATGGGTCAACAGATGAGCTTGATGGTGTAGGTCCTTCATCATTTTTGGGTATTTGTGGGATCTTATAAAACTTGGCTTCAAGGATCTTGTAGTAGTAGAAAGGCTCATGATCTCCATGGATAGTGATTTCTCTACCCTCAAAAGGAAATTTCATACACTGATGATAGGTTGAGGCTACGACTTTCAAAGCATGGATCCACAGTCAACCAAGTAGTATGTTATATGGAAGATCAATATCAAGTACTTGGCATGTAGTTTATGTAATAAGAGGTCCCACTTGGATAGGAAGTGCTATGATTCCTCGTGATACCCGTTATTGGTCATTGTATGCTCTGATGGTGGTACTCTTTGTTTTCTCAATAGTATCTTCTGAATAGTCTAGATGATTGATCAACTATAGGGTACAAATGTTTAGACCAACACCTCCATCTACCAAGACTCTTTTGACCTTGTTTTTATGAATTACAACCTCAAGGTGTAAAGCATGGTTATGAGATGGTTGTGATGGTAAATCTGGCTTAGAGAAGGCGAGAAGATGTTTGGCGATATGCCCTACCATAGCTTGAAACTGATTGGTATCAATGTTCTAAGGAACAAATGGCTCATAAAAGGATTTTTCCAGTATTTCCTTGTGTGTAGGAGATAATTTTAGAAGTTCCAAAATTGATATTTGAGCGGGTGTATGTTTAAGCTAATCTACAAGATTGTACTTGCTAGGATTAAATGCGGGCAAAGTAGGCTATTTCCTAGATTGAGCTGGGACAACTCCTTGAACATTATTTTTCCCTGTCATGTGGTGACTCCACATTTCGTGCTAGATCCTTTGATGGTGACAACAGTGATAACACTATCATAGGAAGCAACTACATTGGAATAGGTATGTTGTACATTGGTGTAATCCTTAGCTTTTCCATTATTGTTAGATTTGTTAAGATCAGGCATAAGGGTCTTGTATATCTTGAGATCATGGTTTCCAGCTAGTACCTCAACAGATATGGTATCATTCTCTATGAGATCTTGAATGATGTTCTTAAGCTTCATGCAATTTGTTGTTTTATGTCCTTTGATTTTATGAAATTCACAGAGATCATGTTTGTTGTACCAGGATGGCTTTTCTTGGGGTTCTTGGTAGTTCTCAAAGTTAGGAAGTGTTATTAAGTTTGACTCTACCAATTTCTTCATGATCGTTTCGATGGGTTCCAATAACTGTGTGTACTTGTGTTTGGGATAGTTTTTCCTATTACCAGTTTTCCTTGGTTTCATGTTGGTGTTATTGATCTGATTTTTCTGAGGTGGTACCATTTTTTGCACAATTGGTTGGATGTTAGCAATTTGATTATTGTTGGGTCTAGGAGCACTTATTATGACCTTAGCATCTACTACACCATCTTTTGTTACATTTTTTTTTCTTAGCCCATACATGAGGTATCTCATTTGAACTGGTTGAAGGACGGCTGTCTTTGTAAGATTGAGTATTTTCTTGTGAGATTAGGGCTCTTTCAATGTTAAGAGCTCTTGGAACAAGCTCGTCATAGGATGTGATGCATTGTATTTTCAAGTGGAATGATAGAGTCAAATCAAGGTTGGCTATGATGATTCCCACTTGTTTTTCAGGAAGAGGCTACTTTCTTTTACTAGCTCTTTGTCTCCATCATTGTAAGAAATTTGTAAAAGTTTCCCCTGAATTTTGTTTAAGAGTGTACAACTCTTCTAGACTAATGTCCATGTCAAGATTAAAGGAGAAGTGATCGATGAATTTGTTAGCGATTTCTTGAAAAAAATTATACTAGGAGGAAAACAAGAGAACTAATCCATAGCAATACCTGTTAAACTTCAAGGGAAGAGGTGCATTACATATGAATCATTGTAAGCCACTTCCATGCACATGACATTGAATTCTTTGATATGGTAAACAAGAGTTACTCTCTCTCTTTATTTGTCAAATTTGGGGATTTCAAAACTAGGAGGGAATGGTACCATTGCTATGTTTCGATCAAATGGGTAAGAACACAAGTTTTGTGTATGAGGTTTCTCTATCTTTCCCATGCGAAGGTCTTGCATTTCTTGTGAGAGTGCTTTCAATTGTGATGTGAGATCGTCTTGCAGATTGGTTGAAGGAACATATGATGGGATGAGAGATGAATTATATGGGGTGTATGGTGGTGTGAGCTTCTGTGAAAGTGATGAATATGTTCTTGATGTGTTTGGAATGATGATTTTTGTATGAGGAAAATAGGATCCTTGTTGTTGTTGTTGGGCATACTGTTGAGCTAGTAAGGCTTGTTGTTAAGCTTCTTGTTGTTGTTACACCACTAGGGATTATTGTTGGGACTCTTGTTGTTGTGTGGCTTGTTGTGCTACTAAGGATGCTTGTTGAGCTTGCTAGGAAATGGATGCTTGTTGTTGTTGTTGTTGATATTGTGCTAAGCCTGCTTGTTGAGCTTGATGTTGTTGTTCTGCTAGGGATGCTTGTTGAGCTTGATGTTGTTGTTGTGCTAAGGCTGCTTGTTGAGATACTAAGGCTACTTGTTGTGCTTATTGTTGTTGTTGTTGTATGGCTTTTTGGTAAGTTTTTTGTGCTTGTTGTAGAGCTAGGGCATGTGCTTGCAATGCGGGATCAGGTGGTTGTTGAGATATCTGCGAATGATTAGGGATATTGATGTTTTGAGTGATTAGTGGATTGGTAGTGAAAGGTAGAGGATTCCCTTGGTTTAACATTCCTTGCAATATGGTAGAATGAGGTGGAGGAATGTATGTTTTAGGTCTTGATTGATTTGGAATAGAAAAGGGGGTTTTTGGAAAGGATGATGTCATTAAATTTTGCAATGAAAATGAAACACTAGGACCTTGAGTCCATTGATTGAAAAGATTCCCATATCCTATGTTTTGGGGGTTTCCTTGTGCAAAAGATGTAAACAAAGGATTCGTGATCAAGGTACTCGCAGTATTGATAGAACTCATAACCAAGGGATTGCTATGAGGTGGATTGATAGGAGATGATGTGGTAATGGTAGATGGAATGGATGAACCCACCAGAGGTTTGGATAAAGATGTCCCTATTTATTTTGAGGGTTGAATTTGTGATATGCTATTGGCATGCCTTTGTGTGTTGCTTTGATAGTTTTGGTTTATGCCACTCTGCATGATGATAGGTACACTTGTGGTATTCATAGGTGTGGATGAAGAAGGGTTTCTCTGAAATGTCGAAGTGGTGGTGGAATAGTGCAGTTCAAGCGGAGTGTGTAGCCTTTTTGGATCTTCGAGAACAGGATGAGCACCAAAGGTAGGTGTCCAAACAGTGGTGGGAGGTGGAGGATTTTCTTCAAGAGCACCCACAAGTGTATTACTTTCAAATGGTAAGGTGTGACCAAAATCTTTAGCAAGGCTGGTTGTAAGACTAGGTATGTACGTTTGACTTAGCCCTTGTGATGGAGTTGTGAAATCTTGTGTTAAACTCTATGCTACAAATGTTGGGGAGATTGGAGCTACACTTTCAAAAATTTGATGTTCTAATTTAGTTCTTCTCTAGTGAGCTCAAATGGGTTGTTTGTGATGTCTTCGATTTTGTATGGTCCTGAAGGAGATGATGGTTGTTGCGATGGTGTAACATGAATTTTAGGATTGAATTCTAAAGGATTTGGATCACTTGAGGTAAATGAAACTTTTTACTTTTCTATGATTCTCTTGTGTTGTGATCTCGTCTTTACCATAAATTTGGTGTCAGCTATGGGAGAGTTGTGTTGATTTTTATAATATTTGAACTCTCTAGTTGACTCAAACCTACGTAAAAGGGATGCTCTAAGTCTTTTGGGAGCAATGTGACAATGTGGGATGAAAATATGGGTGATGTGAGAAGTGATCTTTCCAAGCATTTTGGGACAACACTTTTGACTTAAGTTTGAAGTTTTGATGTTGGGATAAAGGATGATAATGAACTTAGAAATCTTTAGGGTAGACTTGTGACCTTCAAGATAAACTAGTTCAAAGATGATAACTATCTCAACTACATGCATGGAAAAAGATACATTTCACATTCAAAGTAGTTAAGGTAGCAAGTTGGTTTGATGTTTAAGTCCCAAAGTGTTAGTGTATTTAAAATTTTGCAAAGATAGATGAGGTGAAGGATGAAATTTTGATGAAAAGGTGAATGAAATGTTGGACCCAATTTTGACCTAAAGTGAACTTTTTGTTTTGACAAAACCAAGGTAGTGAGAATGATGCTAGACCTCTAAAAAGTTTAAATCCTAAAGACTCAATGATTTAGAAAACTTGTTGATCTTCAAAAAGACGAGGGTTTTGGCTCATAAAGAATGTGTACATGTTAGGATATTTTCTCAATGTGCATTCATAAAAGTTTATCAACAATTTGTTTTTGTTTCCGTAGAGTGCCTCAATGCGGTTGTTGATTGCTTTTGCACTACATTGTCTAAGTTTATGGTGACGACTAGTTGACCTTCGTTTAGGCATCCTTACTTTGTGTGAGATCATCTAGTGAAGTGAACCTTTGTTTCAAAAAGATCAAGGTCCGCAAATATGTGGGACGGCTTCAGAGGTCCGACCTCCTGACATCAACAAATATTAGGGATTTTTGGCTACTACACAAAGGTTCATAATAAGGGAATCTAGTTTAGGGGGTGCATTGATAAACTCCTTGTGAGAGGTCTCCCAACCCTTAGAAAAAGGACTTTACACATCATAAATATATTGGGGGAGAGCTATCATGCACCGCTTCCCATTGATTACAATTTTGATCGATCCACAAATTTATATAGTAGTTTGGAAGAGCTTGGCTTATGCTCATTACCGCTTGGGTCGTTCCCTTGGGGTGAGTACTTTTTCCCACCAAGGCAGGCCCTCTAAAGGTGAATAATAGAAAGAAAGTACATTTTTAGTTCGATCATCTTTGTTCGCATTCACAAAGAGAGAACACACACTATGCATTTTCTCACACTAGCATAGTTCAATTTTAAACCCAAATTGAAAGATGGAGGTTATTTTTTAGACAACCAATGTCACTAAAATGCTTTTTATTCTCAAGATCACCGTGAAGCGTGAGAGAAGTGCATACACATTTGAATGACACAAATTGCAAAGAAAATTACAAGACAATTAAAGCACAAGTTCATTTTAAGCCTCAAAGCAATGATGAGTTTGCCTTGTTCAATTTTAAGCTCAATTGAAAGATGTGATGTGAGGGTTCATTTTATCCAAATTTCAACATTCATTTTAAACCCAATGGAAAACTAGTGCGTTGCCTAAAACTGAAAGAAAAAAAACATGAAATTGGGCTATAATTGCCCCAAAGCGATGAACGCTAGTTACAATTATAGAATGTTTAGATGGAAGAGAAGGTCTTCAATTTCGCTCCATGCCTTAAAACCTGCAAAACCCTGTTAGTCTAACAATGAAAACATAGTTAGGCATCGATTGGTGATTAGATAATCAAATAAAATTAAGTCACATGTCAAAAAACAAACGTGAAGTTTCTTACCCTGGTTGAGCGTCACTGCACATGACGGTGTCACAATTTGAAATTTGGGCATCGCTCTGGTGAATGTGAGCGTCACTTTGCAGAGAGTCCAATGAGCATGATTGCATCGCTTTTTTGATGAGCATCACTATAAATGAGTGCGTCGTGATTTGAACTTTAAAAGCGTCAGTCTGGTGAAGGCAAGCGTCATTGTTTTCGATCCACAATACTTCAAATTTAAATACGTGTTGCTATATTTAAATCAACATCAGCCAATTAAATATGCGTTGCTATATCAAATTGCTTGGGCGTCGCTATATGGCGACACTATTGAAATAATGTCATTGTTTGTGTTTTGAGCGTCACTGCAACCTACAAAACAACATGAACATGGATTTCGAGCTAAAATATGGTTAAATGATCGGTTTTCCCTCCTAGCGCCAAAATTTCAATGAAAAATCTTGGTATGGGCCGAATCACGCTTGATCCATGAAGAATCGAAGAGTAATGGAGCCACCAATACTCGAATCTCAACAAGATCAATCAATTAAAATTGAAAGTAAACATTTTATCAAAAACCTAACATGCTAAATTTATGAAAGCTTTAAAGAAAACATCTACTCTAATCTATTGTTCAACTTTATCTTGTTGTGGAATTGGTGTCGCATCGATGTGGACTGACAACCCTTTCCCAATCCCGTGATAGTGAGCTTGTCTCAATTGATTCTATGGAAGAGAATCAATGAAACCATGGTGTTTGATGTATGAAAAACCTAAATTATGCACAAAATGAAAATGATACAAGCTAAGTTACCATGATTTTATGCTATAAATGATCTAATTGTGCAATTTCTAAGCTAATCTAAGCTAATTTAAGTTAAAAATGAGCTAAAAGATAAAAACCCTAATTTATTTACAAACTAGGATGGATGCATGGAAGCCACTAATGAAAGATTGAAGCTATTATGCAACTAAAACAAACTAAAAATAAGCTAAATGTGTGCAAATTGAGAGTATGAATGTGTGTAAATTTAACAGCATAAGTTTGCAATAAAAGATGGATCCATTTGTCTCCAAATAGTGATCTATTTATAGGAGAGCAAATGAAGAATGGATGGTTGAGATCAAAAAGCTTAATCAATGGTTCAAGATGAAGGGGATGAGAGGCATGGACCATGGATTCTCATCAATGGATGAGAATACAAGATGAACATTAATCAAAGGCTCACAATTGCCTCAAACAAACACACTTTTGACCTACTCACACAAGTCAAAGGTTGAAGGGTTAACTTGCTTTTGAAGCTAAGTGAGTTGATTGGAGGAGAGGGAATATTCCTTTAGGGTGAGGGAAAAGGTAAATTTTACAAATTAAAACAAAGTTTTAATTATGCAAAAAGGATAATAAATATTCCATGGAAATATTCCCCTTTCATTAGAGGAAAATTAGTTTAATTGCTAATTAAACAAGGTTTAATTTATGCAATTAGGGAATTAGAGGAATTAGAAGATATTCATTAAATTAGATGATTCAATAAATAGGGGAGGGGTGAAATGATATTTAATTAAATAAAATAGGGTTATTTAATTAAATAAGATGACTTAGGAGATTAAATTAAATATTTTGATTTATTTAATTTAATCAGATGAAGTGTTAGTGCGAAAAGAGATGAATTAACCCAATTTAATTAATTAGGCCAATTAGATGAAAATGATGCAATTAATTAATTAGCTAGGCTAATTAAATCAATCAAGCGAAAAGAGGATGGATAAAGAGGAAATGATGTTAAGAAACCTAATTTAAGTGTATGACATCGATTAGGACATTTTTCAGTGTCTACACTAGGTCATGGATACTCCGATTTGCTTGGCTTGCTCTCGCCACCAAAATGTTTTCTTAGGTATTATCAAAGTGGAAAGGTATGAAAAGGTTTTCTTTATTCAGACTTCCAATTTCACTGTACCAAATTTATGCTTAGTCCTGCCACCAAAATGTTTTCTTAGGTAGTATCACACTGGAAAGGTTTGAAAAGGTTTTCTTTATTCAGACTTCCAATTTCACTGTACCAAATTTATGCTTAGTCCTTGGGGAAAAGTATGTAGAATCAAGCTGCTACTACCGTTTCTATTCTAGCGTGGCTTCTCACTTTGTAGCATCACTCCTGGATATTGGGCTTCCTGTTGAAGATGCTCGCTCAACTACTAATATGATAGTAAGGCCTAAATATTTGGATAATTTGGATACTATTTTGTTTTTTGCTTACCCTACCATCGAAATTCCTTCCATGGATGATATTCCTCGATTCCTGGAACACGGGGAAGTGGTTCCACTTTGGCCTTTCCTCACTGACTTCCATATTCATGACTTTGAAGTTCGTTGGGAACTTGCCTACATAGGGTATTTAGCCCTGATAGATGATGCATCCCACATCAAATGAATGGCTACTCCTATCTTCAGCTTGACTCACCCTTTTTTTTTATTTTTGGATCTTTTGCTCTTTTGAAGCAAGAATTTTGATACTTCCATGTATATACGTGATATGCACATATATATAGTTGTGTCATACATCTTAAGGTGCGTGTATTTATCATGCATAGTTTTATCATTTTACATTTCATAGCACAATTTTGCAAATGTTCGAATTAACTCACATGTGTATGATAAGTTAAGCAAAATCTGCTAATGTAGAGGCCAACCAAAAAAAGAAAAAGAAAAAAATGAAAGAAAAGAAAAGCGATAGCAAAGAAAAAACAAAACCAAACAAAAGAAACCCTACGAAAGTAAAACTAACCCTAACTAACCAAATTTCTAATCTAACAAGCAATTAACCCTAACAAAACAAATTATTTTAATTTTGATGACTTTTCCATTGTTGTTTTGGTACGATTTACAACAGGTTTATCCTTAAATTCATTCAAAGGAATTTCAAAAGTCCTACTGTAACAATGAATTCTTTTAAATTTTCTGCATTTAATAATCGTAAATTCAAAAGTGTACTTACCAATTACTTGACTCATATGTATGAAAATGACCTCATTAAAGGTCAATCACACACACTTCTTCTGATGCAGCCATACTCTACCTTCTTTCAACCTTGGATCATGGTTTTCCTCTTTACTCTGTTCATTTCCATGAACGGCTATGTCCATTTCTCGGCTTTCTTCTCCTCCGAATTTTTTTCTTCTTTGGTCTTGTCTTCACTTTGCACTTTGTTAGACCAAGATATATCATAATTTATATTGTTATCAAAGAGAGAAAAAGTAAAAGCTTGATACTCTATATATTGCATAAAATTAGGAAAATTTCCTTTTTTAGCTTGTGAATTTTCAACTTGGAGCAAAATACACGTGTCTCCCGCTCAATTTTCCTTATCCTTATCTTCATTTTTATTTTCCATATATATGGAGAATGATGAATTATCAATACCATTTCCTCGTTTCTAATGTGATGTCTTTGAATCTTAGAATTCTTGCCTATTTTCCTACAAAATGTTAGGATCTTCTTTATAATATTGGAGTTATCAAACTGTTTTGATCTATCAGCTAATTTTTTAATATTTTCAATTCCACTAGGGTTGAATGTATTTATTGTTAACAGTTCCTTTCTTCTAGCAGTTAGAACCTCTTTTGTTAATAGAATCACCTTACATATAGCCGTACTTACCCTAGTTAAAAAAAAATTCACAATCAAGTTCATCGTGATTAGTTGTATCATGAATTCTACACTTGGTGACTCTACCAAAGGAGAATAAACTCAAAGGATGTAATCTTTGGTTAATTTTTTTCCAAAGTTTCTCAACTTCCTTATTGAAGTACTAGCTTGCACTAGACTTTTGCTTTACAATTTTTCTTTTTAAGCTTGGGACTAATACAAGTTTTAATAGATGCGACCCTCCTAATGCTAGTTCCTGTTGCTGACGATGTTACTCGCAACAACAATGCAAATAAATTCCTCACAAGAAAACTGCAAAGAGCCTATCCTTCTTGAAATACTTAACCAAAGGAAATAAAGGGGTGTCTGTATGATAGGATAAAGGTTGGCTTAGTTCAATCCCAAGTCTCTGGTAGTCAGGTCTTGGCAATACTAGGTTCACTTCAGGGTATGATGTGATATTGTTGTTAATCTAAAAGGGAACATGGTTGTTTAAAATCATATGTATTAGACACCGAATTTTTAGTTTGATCATAAAATAATATCATGAAATCAAAAGATTTAAAATAATACTTCATGAATATCAACTATTTTGCTATCACTTAAGTAGAATTAGCTTTAAGCATTCAACAATTTCATAGAAAATGAAATATTTTCAATAAATTTCCATTCATTCATCTATTTTTTGAAACATTTTCAAGAATTTAAACATCTATTCTAAAATAAAGCATAAAAATACTAAAAATTAAAATTTCTCTCGGTTATTCTCCATGCATGCCCCAAAGAGTTAATCAAATCAAAGCAAATTGCTTTATGCTTCACCAAATTGCTTCACAGCTACGTATAAAATGGTGTGAGCTTTTAAAGAGAGGGATTTTAGTTTGCACACCGAGTAGGTTCTGTATGCACCCTTAAATGGCACAACACACAAAACCAACAAACTACAAAGATTCATGAGATAGGTAGCTATCAAATTGGCTCTGATATTGATTAATTTCTATGTGCATACAAGTTTTTAGACTAGAATGATTCAAAAATAGGAAAAAAGAACAAAACTTAGAGAAGTTTTGGCTCTTTCGACATCCACAAATTTTGAACTTAACTTAAAAAGAAGTATCCCCTGGCCTTTTATAGAAATAAGGAACAGATAGGATAAGACAAATACATGAGAGGAAATCCAATGGACGAATCACATCAAGGCACATGGAATGTAGTGACTAGTAAGAGAACTGCAATCAAAGTCAATAGAGGTCAACCTCAATCTACACGTTGAAGCACTTCGGGCTTTTCATCTTTTTATTATCAAGGTTACTCGATACCCAGAACCTAGTATTCAGCTTCACCCATGAATTTTCCCTGGACTTCAGTTTTACTGGAACTTCCATCTTACCAGACCTCAACTATTAGACCAAAAAATTATGCTCAACATTTGCATTACCTTTTTCCTTTCTAACATTCCTGATTCCCAGTATTCGGTACTCAGAACACTACATTATGAAGTATTCTTTTATTAAAGATTTCTCTTTGCTCTTTACTTCCATTGATCTTTTCAACTAGCTAGCACCTACTATGAGCATTAGTTTTCACTTGGGTCCCCAAGTATTACAGTCTTGGGGCATGTTATGAGACCACACAACAAAATGGTCATCTCCCCTAAAGGACAATTGCACCCATTGTAAGGAAAATTATGTTGCATCTCAGAGAAATCTCTAAGAACATTGGTGCCTTAATTATTTCAATTTTGATTTACCTCAAAGACACATACAACTATGTCCTAAAGCGGAATAGACACAGTTTATTCCCACATTAATCCTTTTGAGAGAATCACATGTAAATTCAACAGCAAGCAATGACAGATTCTAAAAATAGAATCAACACAGATGAAAGACAAGACAGAAATTAGAACACAAAGATTTACGTGGGGAAAATCCTCTCAGATAAAAAACCCCACACTCCAAAGATTGAGCCATTGTATTATTCAGCAACAGAATGGTTACAATACAAATTCAGGCTCATAGCCTCTTTAGAGATTCATCTTGTTCATTCTAGAAACAACTAGTAGCAAACCCAACATGAGATATCAATCATGGCATTCATGGTCAGGAGAGATTCCAACAACAAAATCTGCTTCTCTCTTTTGCTTCAACCTCATGGCTTCAGCCTTTCAGCCAGCCACTCGGTCCTTACTCTATAGTTCTCTCTCTGGCTCTCGGCTCTTCAGCTTTCTGGCTTATCAGCTTCCTTCTTTCTTACTCCATCCAGAATGTCCAATGCATACATATATATATTCTTTCTCAATAGTTAGAAACTAATCACCGACTCAGCATCATCATCGTAATGAAGATGTTTCCACTCTGGTGTAGATTTTACCTTCCACACAAAAATGGTTGCAATGGTTCACGTTCTTCCTTCTTGGGTTGGTCCTCATTGCACCACGTCAGACAGTCTTCACTCGGTCAACAACGATCAACTTGTGTCGCATGTCGGTGAGACACAAGAAGTGTCTCCCCGATGCCACAAGACCCATTTACACGTTGTCGCCAAGAGTCATCTCCATCGGCAAGAGGTTCCACCGAGGTTACAAGTTGCTTTGACCTTAGCATGCTCATCGGTGAGACTATCGCTATCACCAGGAGATCACATCGAATTCATCAATTCATATCGAAACCCATTGTATTCCTATCAGCATCCATCTATCGGCAAGAGTCACTTCATCGGCATGATCAGCGAGATCTCTCACCGACCTTCAGTTGAACTCATCTGCCAACGCTATCGCTAAGACATTCAACTGTCGCCAAGAGGTTTCACCGAGGTCTTCAAGTCACGTAGACGTGAATGTTCTCATCGGCAAGACTATCATCTTTCGCCGAGACCTCACACCGAGCTTCATGTTATACCGATCTCCGAACAACAGTTTCCAAGAGTTACACCGAAGTCAGGATTCCATCAGCAAGATTATTGCTCTTCGCCAAGACCTCATACCGAGGTACCAAATTCATATCAAAATGTGCTTTCGTCGGCAAGACCAACACCTGTCGCTAAGACTTCACCTCGCAAGTTCCAAGTGACCTCGAGTCAATCCTGTCGGCCAGACATCCACGTTCGCCAAGACTTCATGCCAATAGGAACAATTCATACCGATTTCTTCATCGGCCAGACAGACCAAAGGTCATGTTGATATCAACAAGACTTCCTATCATTGTCGAGACTTCACATCGAGACCCTTGAGTTAGCCCGAGTGTATAACGTCGGTGAGACATTCCTCAGTCGCCAAGAGATCTTCCCGAGAGTTCAAGTCACCCCAAACTTGCTTATCAGTGAGACTTCTCCTGGTCGCCATGACATCTTGTCGAAGCCTTTTGTTATCCCGAAGACTCTAAGTCGCCATGAGTCTCCCCGAAGCCTGATAACAAACCCTTCTATCACCGAGACATTCCACTCGGTAGAAGTTACAACGAAGGCCATAAGTCACAGTGATAGGCTCCTTCGGCAAGACAAAAGCATTGTCTTGGCGACATGAGCAAAACACTACCAGTCGGCCAGACAACAGGAATGTCACAACGAATATGCTTTCTCAGAGGTTTCATCCTGTGAGATTGAGGCATATTTTCCAACAATCTCCCACTTGACGAAGATCACACATGAACCTCCAAAGCAACCAGAAACTAAGATCACACTAGCTCCACCAGTTCAAACTCTACAACAATCGAGACATCCGATAAACATGATTCCACATATAACAGTCCATTAGACACTCTGTAACAAAGACCAGGCATCCAAATGCAACTCACTGTTCAATAAAGAAACCAATCACAGCCTTCTAGGAAACCACATAGACCTCAACATGCTCTCATGCTCTATCAAGAATTCTGCTCCAACATCCAAGATGTCCACCATTCAAGCAACAATCCTGTCATCTTCCACGTGTGGAAGAAAGATACATCGCCAAGGTGAATAAGCACCATTCCAACTAACACAAGCAAAAGATCCTTGTGACATCTTCAACAAGATACTGCTACCACTTCACTATGCTCAAAACGCTATACAGAAGCAATATCAACTTCAAAGTTTCAAACAGAGCACAACCATGAAGTCATTCTTCAAAAACAAGATAAACAACACCAGTTAAAACAATAATTTGACTAACTGCTTCCATCCAACTAATAAAACCCACATGACTGAAACTAGCACCCACAACTCGTGCTATACCATCCAATCTCATATACCTCAATAGGTATCACCATTAGTAAACTTCTGCCAATTCATTAACCAACTCATTAATAGCAAATAAAAGCTCCAAGTGTCAACCAGTCGAAGAAGACAAGACACATACAGAGACTCCCACTGCCTGAGTAATCCAGATCTAAAAAAAAAAAGGGCAACACAAGTCTACCAATACAGCACATAGGAAATGTAACCATGTATTGCCAGGGAAATATCCACAATGATATGCAAAACCTGCAACAAACTGATACAAGAAACTTTTCTCTCACCACAAACCTTCACGGCCACAGAGAGAAATTATGCACATCATCTTCCTGTAGAACATCCTCCTACATACACTTCTAACGGCCAGCTGTGTCAAGAATGATCTCCTTCACATCCCAAAAGAAAAACCTTAACAATATCCATTTGTTCAATCACCAAGATCAAACCAACTTCTAATATCATGTAATCAACATGGATGTAAGCTTCTCAAAGAAGATCAAGCTAAAACATTTCCCATTTCAAGAAATCAGCCCATGTATCATCTCCTACCAATTCTCATCAGTAAATGACATAACACAAAATCTCAACGAGATAAAACAAATTGTACAACTTCCACTATGAATCTTCCAGAACCAAATGTAACAGTAATTTAAGATCCATATCATGAAAGTGAACTTAATAAAACACATCTGAAAAATATAATGGGCCAAATACCTTTCAGATAAACTGCCGAGTAGACCAAGAGTGGGAACGAGAATACTCCTTCAAGATATGCAAGTCATCATGACTAATCCAAGAGAAATATCCTCAAAGGTCTCTTATTGAACTCACGTTCAACCAAGGTGTAGGCTTCTTGAACTTTCTGCTGAAAAACTTTAACAAGAGTAACAAGCAACAATACTTCTCTCATAAGAGAAAAACAGCCTCACCTTATTCTTCATGTATCCATGAGTACTAGCAACCGATCATCTCATGCTAAACTTCAACTGCATTACTGCACTATCACAAAGTAACAAGCAAATAATCAAAGCACCCAATACAAAGAATTACCAGACCACTGTCAAAAGTTCCAATCAACTAAATCAGGAACTTATCATGACACCATGATCTACACATCCCCTTAGGAGATCCCATGCTTCAAGTGACTTCTCCATTGTCTCAAGTACAATGCACAATGTCAAAACTCTAGTGCACAATGAGTATACCATGACATAAAGAAAATAGACTCAAAACCAACATCACCTATCAAGCACCACCAACACCTCAGCCAATGACTCCAAGCGTCCTCCATGGTTCCAAGATGTTGCACATCTTCAAATGATGTCCATGCAAATGCGAAAGAACCCTTCTGCAGCAACAGGATCTAAAAGCTCTCTCCCTAGAAGCATCTACAACACCAAAGGAGACCATTCACCACCATGTGATGAATCCACAGTCACTGCTAGAGCTCCCACTGAAACGTGACACCTGAGCTCTCCAAGCATCATGACCACCTGCTTTAGATTCCCATAACCAACTATTCAGGTACTCTATAGTATCCATCCCCTTATCTCAAAACAATCACACCAATGCACAAGTGACCAACGACAAGGCCAACAAACTAGTCTACACCAACAATGAATCAATCCTCATGGATAAAGATAGTCCACATCCAAGTTATCTCACTGCAGCCAATGGGTAGCTAATCCATCAACCGCATAACTCATAGATCACAATCATCGAACATGCAAACCCATCAGCACATTGGAAACTGGAACACTAAGATTTCAAAGAGAATATCCATGTAGACAACATGACTCAAACACCAGATTATGCCAAACATGTCTACAACGAGCACCATAATCAAGGAACTCACAAGTACCACCATAGGAATGCTGAGTGAAAAACCAAGTACCAACACTCCCATGCAGAGAAGAAATCACACCTCAAACCATGCACAAAGCATGCATGCAGAATTGCAACTATCTCATCTAGCAACACCCCAAAAGTTAGGCTCTAGAAAATAGCTTATCAACAACTCCACATAACCACAAGTTTTTCTTAACTATGTAAAACCTGCAAAACCACTGAGCCATGCAAATACAAAACATCCTTAAAAAAGGAAACAACAGTTCAAGAAAAATCCAGGCCCCTTTTAGGCCATACCTAAAACCATCAACATGTACATGCATCTGAGAAAAAGAGAAAGGCTATTCTAGAAGCTTGCAAATCATCTAATGATTAACTCCATAGCCTTTATGTATTTGAGGTTAACAGGAAACTGTGCCTTCCAACACCAGGGAACACCACCTAGCATAAGCACTCTCTTCCATGGCTGAGAAACAACCTAGGTTTCTCCATATCACCCAGGAGCCTGTCACACAAACACCCAATATGAAAGCTTTACTACTACACAGCCATGAAGCATAGAAATCCACCTCATACTCCAAGGTTAAACCGCTACCGGCCAGGAGACACGGATCACAACATGATCAAATCCCTATGCCATCTTGACCATCCTTCAAGCTGCATGCTATCTCAGACTACCACAAGGCTTCCACTCACCAAAAGATCAATACATCAAATGATTCCTCCAGATTTCCTCCAACCTAACAAGCTAAGAAATCTTCACAGGAGAAATACCCAGAACTAGCAACCAGAAGAAGGCTCTGATACCACTTGTAAGGAAAATTATGTTGCATCTCAGAGAAATCTCTAAGAACATTGGTGCCTTAAGTATTTCAATTTTGATTTACCTCAAAGACACGTACAACTATGTCCTAAAGCGGAACAGACACAGTTTATTCCCACATTAATCCTTCTGAGAGAATCATAAGTAAATTCAACAGTAAGAAATGACAGATTCTAGAAACAAAATCAACACAGATGAAAGACAAGACAAAAATCAGAACACAAAGATTTACGTGGGGAAAATCCTCTTGGATAAAAAACCCCACACTCCAAAGATTGAGCCATTGTATTATTCAGCAACAGAATGGTTACAATACAAATTCAGGCTCATAGCCTCTTCAGAGATTCATCTTGTTCATTCTAGAAACAACTGGTAGCAAACTCAACATGAGAGATCAACCATGGCATTCATGGCCAGGAGAGATTCCAACAACAAAACCTGCTTCTCTCTTTTGCTTCGACCTCATGGCTTCGGCCTTTTGGCCAGCCACTCGGTCCTTACTCTATAGTTCTCTCTCTCTGGCTCTCGGCTCTTCAGCTTTCTGGCTTATCAACTTCCTTCTTTCTTACTCCATCCAGAACGTCCAATGCATACATATATGCATTCATTCTCAATAGTCAGAAAGCAATCACCGACTGAGCATCATCATCGTAATGAAGATGTTTCCACTCTAGTGTAGATTTTACCTTCCACACATAAACGGTTGCAACGGTTCACATTTTGCCTTCTTGGGTAGGTCCTCATCCCACCACGTCGGACAGTCTTCACTCAGTCAACAGCGATCAACTTTTGTTGCATGTTGGTGAGACACAAGAAGTGTCTCCCCGATGCCACAAGACCCGTTTACACGTTGTCACCAAGAGTCATCTCCATCAGAAAGAGGTTCCACCGAGCTTACAAGTTGCTTCGACCTCAGCATGCTCATCGGTGAGACTATCGCTATCGCCAGGAGATCACATCGAAGTCATCAAGTCATACCGAAACCCATTGTATTCCTATTGGCATCCATCTATCGGCAAGAGTCACTTCATCGACATGATCAGTGAGACCTCTCACCAACCTTCAGTTGAACTCATCCACCAACGCTATCACTAAGACATTCAACTGTCACCAAGAGGTTTCACCGAGGTCTTCAAGTCACGTAGACGTGAATGTTCTCATCGACAAGACTATTGTCTTTTGCCGAGACCTCACACAGAGCTTCATGTTATACCGATCTCAGAACAACAGTTGCCAAGAGTTACATCGAAGTCAGGATTCCATCGGCAAGATTATTGCTCTTTGCCAAGACCTCATACCGAGTTTCCAAAGTCATATCGAAATGTGCTTCCATCGGCAAGACCAACACCCGTCACTAAGACTTCACCCCGCAAGTTCCAAGTTACCCCGAGTCAATCATGTCGACCAGACATCCACGTTCACCAAAACTTCATGCCGATAGGAACAAGTCATACCAATTTCTTCATCGGCCAGACAAACCAAAGGTCATGTTGATATTGGAAAGACTTCCTATTGTCGCCGAGACTTCTCATCGAGACCCTTGAGTTAGCGCGAGTGTTTAACATCAGTGAGACATTCCTCAATCGCCAAGAGATCTTCCCGAGAGTTTAAGTCACCCCGAACCTGCTTATCGGTGAGACTTCTCCTGGTCGCAATGACTTCCTGCCAAAACCTTTTGTTATCCCGAAGACTCTAAGTTGCCATGAGTCTCCCCGAAGCCCGATAACAAACCCTTCTGTCGCTGAGACATTCCACTCAATAGAAGTTACAACGAAGGCCATAAGTCATAGTGATAGGCTCCTTCGACAAGACAAAAACATTGTCTTGGTGACATGAGAAAAACACTGCTAGTCAGCCAGACAATAGGAATGTCACAGCGACTATGCTTTCTCAGAGGTTTCAGCTTGTGAGATTGAGGCATATTTTCCAACACCCATCTGTGCAATTTGAATTCATTGAAGAAGAAAAAGAGGTGCTTTTGCAAGGCCTCAAAGATGTCGAAGACATGGGAATCAAACTCATATATGTTAAAGGTGATGTAGAGTTGATCGATGAGTCGGTCAAAGGATATTTTCAAGTCAGAAAAGATCACCTACAACATTATAGAAATCGAGTTTGGAACTCGATCAACTGGTTTGAAGAATTCAACTTTCAGAGGATGGACGACAACAAAACTAATGCCTTCAAGGTATCAGCTTTCCTATTTGCATCATATTTTGACTTTTGTTATAGTACCTTTGCATGGATATATGAATATATGAGAATCTTCATCCTAGAGGGATTGCCTCTTGCAATGCCCATCGGAAGAGAAGTAAAGCCTTTCAGGAAAAAACAACATCGATGGGAGGTTCTTCCCACTATCATGCAGCGGACAATATCCAAGCACTTCATCTCTTTGGGGGTGGATTGAATTTTCTTTAATTTATTTTTTCATTATGTCCTAATGTGTTTCCCCGTTCTGTGAAGTTTTGTCATGTTTTAGGTGATTTTAGGTAGTCTTGTTTTAGGTGATTTTTAGGGAAGTTTTTAACTTCTTAGGTGATTAGGGAAAGTCCTCACTCCATATGCCCAACTGATAAAGTCACTAGTCTATAAAAACTCAGATAATCTCGGTTCTCCTATGCCATAAGTATCTAACATGGTCACCAGACGGAGCCTAATGTTGTACCCAAACCAATTTTTTTGCTTCACTAAGGTATTTTGCTTAAAATGGTCTAAATCTTGTAAAAGTGTTGTCAAAACTTAGTTTTTGGGAAAATCAAGTATGGGATTTTAGTCAGTGTGATGTCTATAAGATACTGGAAAAAATTGGAAAATTTGAAAATTAGGCTTTTTGGACCTCTATTTTTAGGTCGAAAACCCTAAAAATTGAAACTTGTCAGAATTGGCTGAAATTAATTTTGATTGGCTTATTTCACATCATGATCACAGTGGTGAAGTCATTTTCAGTTAAAAGTCAGTTTAATCCTAGTAGGTAGTTTTCACTTTTTCAGGAGAAAAGTTAGGACCTCCGAGGTCGTTAATGGCAATTGGCCAAGACCAGGTGTCAAAATCTAAGCCTAAAACTCAGCAAAATATCCTCCGAAGAAAGGTGCTAAAAGGATTGCTACGTGGGAGATGCTTGCACAATCAATGTGCAAGTCAACTTTGCAGTGTCTGTACACATAAAAATGGTCAAATACAATCACATATGTGTGTCAACGACAGTAATGCTTCTACGTGGTCAACTCAACAAGCAATATGGTGTTGGCGAAGCACAAAATGAAGAAAATCATCACTCTTGGAGCAAATCAGCGCCCCTGCAAGCCAGGGGTGCCCTTCAATTTCAAGGCCCAAATACAGTTATCAATGGTTGCAAATACATTCATTCTCTCTAGAATTCTATTAGCAGCAAGCCATCAAGCGAGTCCATCAGATTTGAGGAACTCCGACAATTGAAGGTAGAAGCAGAAGTTACAGAGGATTTACATGTCAGAGCAAACAATCAAATTTCAGTTTTGGCGCCCTTGTAGCTCAGGGGTGACCTTGAATTAGACCTATCAAATGATGGAATTTGCAAAATATGTTTTTTGGGGAATCTCTTATGATTCAGCCTAGCTTCGTGATGCATTCGTTCGCAAGTCCCTAAGATATGTTGAGTGACTGACAATTGTTCTAGCAAGCACATAAAACAGAGGGAAAATAAAAGTGAAAAAATCAAAATGTACCTCTCTAGGCCAGAGGCGCCTAGACTTTTGGTCAGCTAGATGAGGTTTTCGGTGGTTGTCATATGCACCCTTTTGGGAAAAGATGCCCTAGTTTTTGAGGCATCAGACTTAGTTTTTAGCTTTCACAACTCCTAGTGACATGTCATCAGACTTGTCCCGGCTATGTAGTGGATGTGTCATCTCAGCTCCAGGATCAATCGAGCATCCAGAAATCAGAGTTCAATAGAGGCTGTGGTGACGTTTTCAAGCAGCTAAAAAATAGGAAGTTAGCTAAAAATCTCAACTTTTGAAGGAGGGCGCCTAGAAAGTCAAAGTTTGACTTTTTGGAATCAACATGCATATTCTAGTTGACCCATAAAGGTGGAATCAGTTAATTGAATATAATAATATTAAATTCTTCAGTTTCAAATGTCAGTTTTTGCTTGCAAAGAGGCAAATTTAGTTTTGCATGTTAAGTTAAACTTAATTGTATGGAGGTGGCGCCCTATTTAGGGATTAATTTTCATTCAGTTTAATGAAGTGAGTTGAGTGCAAATAGGTATTCTCTCGTGCAAGCAAAATCTGAAGGCCCCACAAGTGTTATTTTTTAGATTTCTTCGCAGATACAACATAAGAT
Organism: Sequoia sempervirens; assembly: GCA_007258455.2. Classification (NCBI taxonomy): domain Eukaryota; kingdom Viridiplantae; phylum Streptophyta; class Pinopsida; order Cupressales; family Cupressaceae; genus Sequoia; species Sequoia sempervirens. The sequence goes on from VDFB02266099.1 coordinate 32,734, forward strand.
TGTTCAACAGACTTCATTCAAGGATAGGTAGAGGCAGACTATAACTTCTATTTTCTCTCTCTTATTTCTTCTATCCTTGTCTTGGGTTTTCTCTCGCATGTCCAAGTATACAACAATTTCTCATAGTTTTGATCATCTGGGTGTGTTGTGCATGACATTCTCTACAAAACCCATGTGTTAGAATTTTTCAGGAAAAATTACCTCGTAGCTTCACTTTTTGAAGCTTTGTTTTTTTTCAAAAATTCCTTTGCATGGTGGAGGAAAATTCAGTATTTTGAAAAACAGGGGATTTGGTTGGCTTAGAATCATCTTCTGCACAAAAGACATATTTCAGTTTTTCTCGAGAAAAATTGCCCCCGAAAACCATAAAAACCACTACAGTTCTCGACTAAAAGGTCTTTGCATGTCAAGGTAAACTATGTTTTTTGAATTTATGATGTGGGTTTTCTTAGAATCATTTTCTCTACAAAACCCACGTCTCATAATTTTTTGTGAAATTGCCCCCCAATAGGCTATTTTTAGCCTCATTAGGAGTCATTTTAAGCCTTCCGAAGAAAATTGTCAGAACATAGTCGTGTTTATAGTCAACGGGCAAGTTTTTCAAAATACAATTCACACAGATTGAATTCAATACCAAGTTGGTCTTAATTCTTGATTTCATTAGAATGATTGACACAGATATGCATCAGGTGGATCCAAAGGTTGACTTGAATGCATCAGGAATGAATCAGATTACACTCTAGAACATTGAAGAATCTGGATTGGTAGAGGCAGCTTCACTTCCCATCATAGTACAGTGTATAGAATTTGTAATGTCTTGTGTAAAGCATTACAATTCTACTACTGGAGAAATTCACTCAGTAGATGGACGAGTGATTTGCAGTAACAAGCCTAGGGACATTGAGAAGTGTTTTGGTATTCCTTAGAATCCAACTAGTTTGGTCATTACCATGGATCAGTGTGAGACGACATTCATTTTTGATAAGGACAAATGTCAAAGTAAAATGGAAAAAAGGTGGCTGAAACAGAAGAAAGTTAGCTTGCCAAAGAATGTGGGTCACAAAGAGTTCAAAAATGAGTACGCAATTTTGATTACACTTCTTAATCATGTTTTCGGTCATGCAAATGCCAATAAATTCTAGCCTTGGATGTATTACATCATGGCTCAAATTATTTACAGAAGGTAGCATTACAACTAGGCCTCTTTGATCAACGACGTTCTCCTCAAGCAGATGACCGATTTCATGGATGCTCACAAGTTTCACATGTGTTCATACCTCATGTATCTAATTGCCTTTGAGGGCCAGTTTAGAGGGTTGAACACTGTGGGAATTCTCACTATACAAAAAGTTCATCAATATTACGACCAACTTGAGTTCACACAGTTTGAGTGACACGACAAGTGTGTGCAGGAAGTATTTTTGATGTATATAGTGAGGAACTTAGATTGGGAGCTACATGTGCATATCTCAGCGGAAGCCAGAGCAGCAATAGTAGAATGGGCGTACTGGTTCATTTGGTTCCCTACCTATACCTACAATTGCATCTATGGATATGTAGGTCATCTAGCCATGTTACCCCATTATCCTTTGGATAAGGTATTTTTCATGGAGTTTCTACGACAATTGTATGATTTTCACTCACATTTGTGCAACAAATGCAAGATGGCTGCCAATTTTTCATTATAGATGGGCATCTATAGGTGCAAGATAGCAGTCGACACCAAGGCTATGGGCCATGAGTTAGAAAGATTTAATCTTAAACACCCCATTGAGACCCGTTGAGAGATGCTCATATGACCCTTGGGGTTATTACTCAGCACACCTTGGTGGCCACTCTTATCACAAGTCTTTTATGGAAGACTACTGGGTCAACTATGAGGATGAGTTCGAGGTGCATGGACACAGTTACAATAGGTTCACCCTCACAAATTTATGTCTTCATGTCAGAGAATGTGGGAGGATTGTCAGATGATGATAGGGATACACTTCCTCCATTTTTCAAAGAATAGTTTGATACACAACCACTTCCAGCTGTCAATTGGTTTGCCAAGGAATACACATCTGTAAAGGAAAGGTGAAGCAGGGTTGTCAATAACAACATACTCTACTTGGAGAGCAAGAAGATGAGGACCTGGCAGCCATGCCAAATACAAAGTTTCCACCAGTGGATAATTTCACTGCCTTCCACGTCGAAGACAAATCCTAAACAAAATAAAAGGAGTAATCCTCCTAAGGGAAGCAAAGTGTCTAGAAATTCAAAAGCAAAAGCACCAATTAGCATTTTGGACTAGCAAGAACAACATGTGGGAGTTACCACAAATTCAATTGATAACATACCAGAAGTAGAGATACAACCCCCCATGCCATCACCAACACCATAGTAGTCTTCAATTTCGGCTCACATTAACTTGGAACTAGACTTGCCGCCATGTAGCAGTGCTTCCACACATACACACTCATCAGGAGTTCCTATGACTAGCATTGATCCTTCCAGTGAGATTAGTCAAAGCTCATTTTGGCTTGAGAATCAGCTGGGTAGGAAGAGGAGGAAACCATCTTACAAACTAGACTTCTAAAATTTTGATCATGTCTACCAGGACACGCCAGACAAAAGGATAAAGAAGCAAGTTCATGTTGAGAGGAATGTTGACAATGAAATCATAGTTGAGACCACTGCACCGCCAAAGGACAAGCATTTGGATGAGGTGGAAGTTGAAGACTTCACCTTAATAAAGGTCAACCTCAGTAGAAGCACACGCCAAGCAAACATTGAATTCCTCTAGGTTGTGATGGAAAGCATAAAGGAGATAGTCATAAAGGATAGAGAAGATAAAGCAACCCTCAAGGTTGAAATTTAGCAGCTTCACCAGTATATCTCCAACCTTATGCACAACACTAAGAATTTCACTACCTTGCTCCCACAAATGTTAGAGTTACCGTTAGAGAAAAATTAGCTAAATCAGCTGGTTGTACACAGGAAGCGCCTAAAAGACTGGGAGGAGGAGTTCATCACAAGGGGTCACTTCATACTTGTAGAATTGTACCAAGTGAGGTACAACGCCCACGAACTTCGCATACAGATCCAATATTCAGAGCGAGACTTGGTGGTAGACAAACCACAGAATGAGATCAGGATCTCTTATCTGAGGATGGCATATGACTCAGTCATTGATGAAGAGGATAAGGAAGCTATTTTCACTTGGAGAACACAATTAATCTTCAAGGAAAAAATACAAGAGATAACTGCTTTAGAGTTGGCCGAGAGTAGAGAATGGGTGACTAGTGCTATCCAGTTTGTGAGAAATTTCATATCACAAGTTCCTTGCTAGTATCAGTGTGAGAGTGGTGAGTACATCGATCTCACCAACGTACAGTCAGAGTTGCAGGTGCTCATTCATGGTATTTTCAACAGTGATTCCATTGGATGTAAGTTGGATCAACTTATAGTCATGTCAACATTATTTGATGAGGCGACCAAGACAGGTGGAGAGTTGCAGAATCAGATCATGGTTGGTGAGGAAATGCTATGAAGACACAAAGTGCTTCAGAAGAGTATCAATGCTCCATATGATGATGTAGTTGATGACCTCATGGAGGGGTTAATTGTCTTAGATCACAACTAGTGAACTACAGATCAGGATGTCCCACCTTTTTTGGATAGACATTAGACACAACAGTTAACTCGATGCCTCTTTTTGAGTTAACTCGTTGATCCACATATCATTCCATGTCTATCTTGGAATCATCTATGAACAGTTGGAGTTCTCATGTAGTTTTCAATTTATGTTAACTGATATTAGTTGTCAGTTAACTTGCATATTAATAAGGACTTGCGTGTTGCACATGTCCATTTAGCTTAGTTTTGTTTCAGTTAACTGATGGTAGTTTTCTAGTTAATTGTATAGTTTCATTTATTTAGGTTTAGCAATAAATCTTGCATTCTTGCAAGACTCATGTTGAATCAAGGTGATTTTAGGGTTACTTACACCTTTTATGTCTATAAATAAGAGCATTCTTGCTCATTTGTAATTAGCTTTTGCACGTGATAACATACATTCTGAGCAACCTTACCTGTAGTATTGCTATTATGTATCTGTTCAAGAACTTTTATTGTGATAATAAGTAGCTGAGCCACCTTACCTAAATGTTATTATTATGGTACTTTTTCACCTTAGATTAAATATAACTATTGGTTTGATCGTTCATTGTGTGTGAGTCTCGTTTATACAATATTTTGTCCTAGTTATTATTTCATGTTGTGATTAATAAGCTTTGTTTCATATCTACACCTCGGATAGTTGTCGTCATCTCCTTAGGAATTTAGAAGTAAGTCTTATCATGTGTTGTCGTGATTAATAATCTTTGTTTCATATCTACACCTCAGATAGGAGCCATCTCCTCCTTGGGAATTTATAAATAAAGATTGTCGTTTGATGTAGTGCCAATAATCTTTCTTTCGGCCTACACCTCAAATAGGTGTCATCATCTCCTTGGAAATCCTGACTTAAAGATTACCGTATACCAATTCCTTGCTCCTAAGTCCTCATGCTTATTTTCTCTTGAGGAAATAGGATAGTTTAGTGTTTTCCTAGTTGTAGTTAAAGATCTACAAAACCAGAGAAAATCCTTAGCTACAATGTGTTTGGTTTCTTAACCTTGTGCCTCTTCCAACTGAGTCAAAAAGATAGGATTTAGATCATTTACTTTTTCACGCATATGAGAAAAAGAGGGAGCTTCCCCTTTTAATTTGAAGAGCAGTCATTACGCACTGTGCATAGTTGTTCGTTGCCAACACGCACTCCAAAGGTGTGAATTGTAATGCCAACAATATTAATACACATAAGGATCCACGGCACATAATTGACAACATAGTTTTTATCCCAATTATTTTTCTTCACCACATAATATTTCTGATATAGTCATGACTAGGGGGTCGTATAAAACCACCTAGTCATGCAACCAACATAACACTCGATTCAAAAAACTACACATTTCCATAAATATATTAATTCAAATATCTACAATCACAACAAATTCAAAATATTAAATTCAGGTGTGCAATGTTCAAGAATACAATATACAATTTAAGACATTATAGTATTCTTTTAGTTACAATTCTTCTTGTCCATAAGATTCTCCCATGCTCACTCCCAAGCTAATAAAACTCTAAGCCAGTTCATATGCCAATTCTTATGTAATTTGAAAGATCCTCTCTACCACAACCAAAGAAACTCTTCCTTCTATTGAATGCTAACCTACTCACCCTTCTCTTTTGGAAAACCCCCAAAAAAATCACCTTCTCTTTTAATACACTTCTCTTTTGTGGTAGTTCAACTGTCCCAAGAAGGTAGTTTAACCATTGCCTCAAATAATTTATTTCATTTTCCTGTAGGTTTAAATGTCCTCTATGTTTTGTCTTGTCAAGGATTCTCACTCCAACGGGAATTAGGAACCCACCATCCTTAATGGAGGTTCCAACCTACGTAGAAACTTTCCTTTCCTTTTTCAGGGATTCTAAGTCCAATAGGATCTCATAATCGAGCACCTCATCAGAGGTTCCTACCTCCTTAAGAAATCCTAAATGACCATTCATCTTAGCCTCTTTTTGGTCAGGGGTTTTGACATCATCAATAACCAAGCATTGGGAACCTTATCGAAGGTTCCTACCTCCTTAAGAATTCTCGCAAATGAATGTTCATATTAGCTCTTTTGGTTGGATGTTTCAATGCTATCAAGAACCAAGAATTGGGCACTATATCAAAGGTTTCTACTCCACTAGGAACCACACAAAGTCATGAGCACTTCATAGAAGAAAACTAAGTCTTCAAACTTGCCAATGATTCCACTAGGAACTGGAACTATCAAGGGTTCCTAGGGTTCTTGGAACACCTTAAAGATCCAATGAGTTCCTGATTAGGGCTAAAGCTTTGATCAGCCATAACTTCACCAACTTTTATCCAAATTTTCTCCAAACTTGAACTGAAGATACCCTTTTGGCTCCTCTTCAAGATGAAGCCCTTACTTGGGTAAATGGGTCTTGAAAATTTCTCTAAAACTAGACTAGAGAAAACTAATAGAAGCACAACCAAAACTGAAGTAAAATTGAACTGAAATTGAAAGAAAACCTAAAATATTTTTGGTTGATCCTAGATCGCTTATGGACTCAGATGCTCATGCATCATTTTCTAAGCACTAATTGACCACCTTCATGAGAAAAGTACAAAATGTAGAGAATCATGTCAAAGAGTTACAAAAATCTCCAAAGAAAGAGTACATAAGAAAAAAACTACATAATCCATTGGAATGTGATATAATTTCTTATCCTTCACCAATGAGATTCATGGCGCCTAGTTTTACAATGTACAATAGTAGAAGTGATTTATGAACCCATATATAGTCATTAAAAATTACACAATTATCCTAATTTGATGAAGACAAATTTATTTCTATGTTATATCCATGAAGCTTGAGTGATTATAAAATTACTTAGTAAATTATTCTTTACTTTGTTCTTTAATTTTTTTTCTTTTGGAGACTTGGTGAATGATTTTGTAGATCACTTCCAACAAAACATTAAGCTTGAAGTAACAAATTTCAACTTAACACATTGAGACCAAGGAGAAACTAAAAGAATTAAATAATATGTGCTTTAATTTCAAACTATGATAGTTAAAATTACTCTACAAGACAATGAGCTTTGGGTTTTATTCATAAAAAATCTACTTCTAATACTAAAAGAAAAGGTGATCTTCAATATCTATCAGTTATCTACTTGTGTATTGCAATGTGATCTTACCTTTTTTTAAAATGATTTATTGCACTATAACATCTTGAGTTTATAATTAGAATCAAATTTTTAAAATGGGGGAAATAAGTGTGAAATGAAAACTTCTAACAATAATAATGATCATCATACAAAAATTATTCGACCAAAATTAAAAGGATTTAGAGTTTTCACTAGATTATAGGATCCTCCACATGTAGTGTTCAAATATTTGGTACACAATCTAGGTAAGTCGATTGATACATCTAGAGGTGTTCCACCATATTTCAAGACTACTATCACAAGCAAATGCATCACACTTAAGTATAAAATTAAAAATCTAGCTATCGAAAGCAATGTGATACAAATAGATGGCATTCATAAATATTAAAATACATCTTTAACACCTCGACACAATGAGTGTAATCCAATGAGCTCTTGATTCTATTATTTTAGGCTTGTTTATTCTTGCATGGCCATTCTTTTGTCTTGCTGGCCGCACATGGGATGTTAAAGATCCAAATGTGCAACGCTATGGAGAGCACATGAGACGAAGTTTACACCCTTTTGCAAACTAAGCCAAACAAAAGCATTGATTTGGCCAATCAACATTTTGTTTTACTCTTGGAAGGTTCTATAGACACAGCCCGCGGAAGCTCTTACAAGATGCAAGAATTAACTGGTAATTCAAAACTCGATTTAACCGTTCGATTGTTCAAGTGGTAATTCAAGTCTATTCAATCCCAAATGCTTAGAGTTCAAGTTCTCTTTTTTAATTGTTTTGTATTCATTGAACTGTTTCATACATGTATTTTTGTACTCTTTGAACTATTTTATGCATACAAAACACTTAAAAAAGAGAACTTGAACTCTAAGCATTTGGGATTGAATAGACTTGAATTACCACTTGAACAATCGAACGGTTAAATCGAGTTTTGAATTACCAGTTAATTCTTGCATCTTGTAAGAGCTTCCGCGGGCTGTGTCTATAGAACCTTCCAAGAGTAAAACAAAATGTTGATTGGCCAAATCAATGCTTTTGTTTGGCTTAGTTTGCAAAGGGTGTAAACTTCGTCTCATGTGCTCTCCATAGCGTTGCACATTTGGATCTTTAACATCCCATGTGCGGCCAGCAAGACAAAAGAATGGCCATGCAAGAATAAACAAGCCTAAAATAATAGAATCAAGAGCTCATTTGATTACACTCATTGTGTCGAGGTGTTAAAGATGTATTTTAATATTTATGAATGCCATCTATTTGTATCACATTGCTTTCAATAGCTAGATTTTTAATTTTATACTTAAGTGTGATGCATTTTCTTGTGATAGTAGTCTTGAAATATGGTGGAACACCTCTAGATGTATCAATCGACTTACCTAGATTGTGTACCAAATATTTGAACACTACATGTGGAGGATCCTATAATCTAGTGAAAACCATGTATTTCATTTTGATTAAGCTGTTGGAGATTCTAAAGTTGCATCTAGTGGTTAGAATCTAAAGTGATCAAAGAGAAGGTCAGAGGCATCAAAGGTTAGACAATTTTTTATTTCGAGTTATTTTCTCACTTTACGATGGTATATTGTCTGGAAAGTAGCACTACATTTGTATCGTTTCTTGAAGTAAGGGCACTTCACGATTCTTGGTAGTATTTGTGTAGTCATTTGAAGAATTGTGTTTAGTGTATTTATTTTTACTAGGTTTTTGGATGGTGTAATCATTAAAAGAGATGTGACTGACATAGCTACATTTATTGGTTATGTTCCTAGTGTGCACCGAAGAAGTATTTGGTTCTCATGGCATTGGAAGAGGGATTTTGACACTCTTAGAGGAAAGTTCTCTCGTGCAAACACTGGAGGGATTTGGACACTCTTATAGGAGGGTGTACTCTTAAAGGAGAGTTCTCTCATTGTGCATTGATGTTGCTATCTATTAGATCATGTGGTACAAACTATTTGTAGGTTTGACAATTAGAAATTTCATTGAAGTTACTACTTTGGTGTGTTCTAGGTGAGTTGAAATATTTGGTACAACTACATCAAGTTTCTATTTGGGTTTGTTGTGTTCAGACCCATTGTAATTTTCCTTCCTTTTTTCCAATTGATTTAATAAGTGGGGCTGGTGGGGGGCGCAAGGTGAGAGCAAATGATGGGATTTTGTATTACGTCTATAGTCTATCAAGTTTTTAATAAATAAAATAAATGTTAGTCTTGAAATAAATGTTGGTTAGATGAGTGATTGTTGGGAGTTAGTTTCTCATACGCAAGTTTAAGAACTTTAGTATGGGAATGCAAAGCTTTATAAGTTTTACTTAATATATTATAAAAGATCTTAATGAACAATATCTAGTATTACATACTATTCAATGTCATTCTCTATGCATTATGGATTGTTCTTAATTATGTGTTTGATTTACCAATTTTAATACTTATACATAGGTGTTTAAAAAATAATAAAACTAATTTGCCTTCATGTTTTTAGTTGTGCCCCTATTTTAATTCAAACCTATCTTTTAAAAATTGAAACTCATTCTTCGTTATACAAAATCAGCCCTCCTAATATGAACTAATCCTTGTAAAAGTGAATCTCATTGAGTATTATACAAGTGCACCCCTCATAATGGGAATCAATCCTTTAAAAGCGAATCTATTTCTACCTTATACATGTGCACATCTCATAATGGGAAATCATCTCTTAATTTGAAACACTATTTTGCTTTGTTGACCATAAGCCTCAATGTAAGTTTCAACTTGAAATTTGAATCACTTTTCTTTATCATGTGTATGCCTACCTATGTAATTTTGACCCTTGAATCACAAGCCTATTTTTCCTTATATGACACATCCTAATAATTAAACTTTGGACTAGATATTTGAATTGAATTATCCCTTATAATAGTACAAACCTCTTACTTTATTTCAAACTATGTTACATTGAAACTCCATTTTGATCATTAGAGCATGTGTATGCATATTTACAATAAGATTTAAAAAACATATGATCCTTTATTAAGCATGCACCTCTTCTTATGCCTTGGAAATTTCTTCAACAATAACTTTCTTCTTTATCGGAAAACCCTAGTGTGAAATCATACTTGGAATGGAAATAAGAATGAGATATTGGTGAGAGTAATATATCCTATTCTATCTATGCATCTTTAATGTCAAAAATTATGAACTTGCGCAATTTCACATTATGTTCTTAATTCACTTTATCCTATACTTTAATAATAAATTTTTAATATCTCTACAAGAACTTAGATTTGTGTTCATTCTTGAAGAGTATAGTATATCTCATGTTATGTTAGAAACACCTATACAAAATTTTAGTTGAGTTCTTCTAGATGGTAGTGTGATGCAAAGACATCTAGGCAAAGTGTTAACATCCCAAGAATTCTTGAGATACAAAAGCATACTTTTCGCATGGCTTGTTTATAACATGCATTGTAATATCTAAACAAGAAACTAATGTCTCTTTGTCTCTCGTCCAAGCAAACAAAACTCATGGCTTTACCATTTCAAAGGGACTTTTCACTCTTTGGATTCATACAACTCTATCTCTACCCCTTAGGGAAACTTTGTCAAAATATTCTCAGCCACCTAGATCACTCTCAACTATCTCATTTTTGGTACTCTACTATTGTACTATTTGTCTCTCTCTTGACAGTTGGGACTCTTCAAAGAGGGATACATTAATTGCTAAAGTTTTCAGCTCTATTGGAGAAGATATTCATTCTTGATAATATTTCTTATTATACTCATTATTTCTACACTTTCTCTTCTTGTATGAGATAACTTATTTAGTGTGGAGAATGAAATATATTATCAATGTTTACATGCAATGGTATTTATCCCGGTAGACCAGGGTCAACACCATAATCAAGCACATTTATTTGTCATTTCTTTGAATCCTTAATGCAATTAGGATTTGAAAGCACACACTTTTTATCTATTTCCTATCTTGGTTAATCATGGAGGACAAAAGAACAAAATGGGGGTTTGACGAAGGAAACCCCATTAACAACCCCAACATTTTTTCTCATCTCATTGTGTGTGCAAGTTATAAATATCATAGAATTGGTACCACATATTTTAATTTTTTTGAATTGATTGGTATCAAACAACAACGTGATGTGTGAACATTCACATGATACGATAGTTTCTTTGACAAAGAGATACATCATCTATTCTCATAATCCTCTTGACCTTAGCCTTTGTTTGCAAATGAAGTAAACTCTCATAATAATTTTATATATTTTTTAATTCAACATTCTCCTTATTTATTTTAAAAATTTATATCATAGCAATATTATTCTATTTCAACTTTAAATATTTTCTTCATTTTGGTATTATAGATATTTATAATTTTTTGAGTAGATATAAAGTCTTGTTTCTTTTAAGGCAGAGTAGGAATTTGGCTATTAAAATAGATATTTTAATAAAACCATTTTTTTTTTCTACATTTTGGTGAACTTGTGTTCTAGTTAAATACCTCTTCTTTTCATTCATTTTTTTTACTCTTTTACATTTTGTTTTATTTCAAAGTTTGGTGTTAGATCTCTTTCTCTAAATCTTTCATGCATTCAATATTTTTTTCCAAAGAATATTTTCTTATGTTAGATGAAGCTTTAGATTATTTCAAACAATTAGATATTGTAAAAACTTCTACTTTTTCTCTTCCTTCAACTTATTTAAAATATTCTACTTCCATTATTCCTTCTTATAATTATTCTAATAATTTAATTAGCACATTTTTTATTTCCAACACTTCACAAGTGCCTAAGAAACTACCTCCAATCTAGAAACCCATAATAACCATTTGGGGTGTTCCAAATACACCATGACCTTTGGGTTATTATGTTCATGTTGTTAAATGTATCATTGCTAACATGCAAGTGGCTAATCACTATAGTTCAATAGCCCACCTGTATAACACTTGTTAAAATAAATAAATATATTAATATTCCAACATCTCTCCCTTCTCCTACACCTTTTTTTCCATCTACCCCTAAACCTCTTTTTAAATCCCTAAGAGATTACAATCTTACCGAGAAACTTTGTATTACTCCTACTAAGATCTCTCTCTAATACATTCTACAAAATTATTTTGTCTATAAGGACATGATTCAATATGCTCTATAGAATATCCTTGTGCCATATTTTGCTAGACCAAATGATGTGAATGCTTTAATGGAATGAATTCATTCTAAACCTCCAGACATTATATTCCATCAACATCAACTTCATCCTATTGAAGTGAAAAACATGGATAACTTTAAGAACCCCCCTAGAAAAGGTGTAAAAACTTGGCGAATCTTGTATAATTCTCAAAAAAATATTAATTTTATTAGAATTTTTTAATTATTTTTTCAAGAAAAAAATCCAAATCGTGAATCTTTTGTAATTACTAGAAGTTTGTAGAAAATCTTGGCAAATTATTATTTTTTGAAACAGATAAAATATTTTCATTGATGATTAAAACCTATTTTCAAACCAATAAAATATTTTCGTTGGTGAATTAAACATGTTTTGAAACTAATAAAATATTTTTGTTGGTGAATTAAACATGTACTCAAACCAATAAAATATTTTCATTGGTTTTCAAATTAAACTTGTACTCAAACCAATAAAATAATTTTGTTGGCGAATTCAACTTGTATTCAAACTAATGAAATATTTTTGTGGTGAATTAAATTGGTATGCCAATATAATTCATAGTGTGGGTGGCAAAAATGTCAAATGTTATATATTATTCTATTTGGGGATGAATTTTCCACACACCCAAATTCCTACATAAAGTCTTTGGAATGAAGAAAAGTGTCAACATATTTATAAGTTCTTATCAAAGTAAGCAAAACTTATTGTGACTTGTACCTTTTTAATTGTTTATCTTTTTAGTGCTTCAAAGAACTCAGCTTGAAGCCAAATGTCAATCCAAAAAATATTTGCAATGGCTCTCCCAAGTGCTAACAAAGTGTGAATGCAACAGTTGCAATTTAGCTCACCTTTCAATTAAATTTAATTATTCTTCTAACAAAATTAAATTTAAAATGTATGTAAATCAAGGTAAGATAACAAGATGAAGATCCTTGATCAGATTATGCAATATCTTTTATATTAAATGTTTTAACTATCAGCTTGTGCTTAACCATAGTGGGATGCAGAACCAAGGCCCATTTTTTTTTAATAAATTCAGTTGGCATTCCCGATGAAGTTCATCATAATCTTCATTAAAGCTTTGGTTCAAAAATCGTTATGGAATTTGATACATGAATTTGTCTAAGTAGTCCTCGATGGTAATTAGCCTTCCTAGGAGCAATTACTAGCCAAAGACTTACACATATTTTTAAGTTACATAACAAATGGACTATAGTCTTTATCAAGATGATGTTGGTCTCCAAATTTGTAGAAGCTACAGATAGATATCGGGTGAACATTGATATTTATTCACGTTTCATGGCTTCTAAATACTAGACATTGGAGTTTCGCAGGTTGATGCGTTGTTCTTGGTGAGTTTGATGGTTTGACATGATTATCTAGGAGGCCTACGAGATGTTTTGGCTATTGTGTTGGAGTGGGAATCCTTACACCAAGGGATATTCCACACTCCTTAAATGAAGGAGCCACTGCAACTTGGTATCCTTTTCTGTTGAATTTCCACAATGTTACTTTAGTGGGACATCATCAACTGATCATTATAGGATATGATTTTCTAAGGAATAAAATTTTGTCATAATTTTGATAAATGTATGTGAATATTGCATTTTGCTACAAGCGAGATTTTATTACTCAGTAATTTTCTTATGTACATTTTGCAAGCACCTTTATATGTGCTACATTATCAAAGATATAAATGTCAACATGTATATTTATTTATTTATTTATTAATATTAGTTTTATATTATATCTTTATTCTATGTTATTTTAATGTAACAATTTAATAATTCTCTTATGTTGTTAGAATTAAACTTGTATGCAAATAAAAGTAAGTGTGGGTGGTGAAAATATCAAATGCTATATTTCTATTTTGGGACAAATTTTCCACACAACCAAATTCCTACATAAAGACTCTGAATGGAGACAAGTGTCATTATATTTATAAGTTCTGTTCAGGAGTGAGAAAAATTTATTGTGACTTGTTAGTGGATATTGATAATGCTTAAGGTACACAAATCTATAAATAACTCGCATGTATTACTGCCAATTATTGATGTCTTTATTCTTTAATTTTTTAGCTATATATTTCATGTTCGACCCTTCTTTTCCCTACTTATGTTTCAATTTTTTTTACCCACTTATGTTCTTTTTGCCCACTTCTATAATTCTATTCTTTATTCTATTCTTTTGGCTTGAAATGGGGTCCTAGTTTAGAGTTTTTATCCCTTGTTGCACTAGGAAGTGAGAGATAATTTATCTTTCTCAAGGGAGAAGCTACATCACATTTTCTTATATCAATATGATCAAGTGGAGTTGGTTGTTAACAATAGTGGTTGGCAAAGACTAGCTTCATAATAATCCTTCGGCTCTCCCATATGAGGTTGCTTCTTTATTTGTTTCAAATCTAATGGATATTATTTGGTGTGCAAAACTGGTCAAGTTCCTCATTGGGAGTTATCTCTAGCCTTCTATCTTCTCATTTTCTACTCTATTTGAAGCTTTGGAGAGCTACAATCTTAGCTCTAGTTTATCCACGGTGGGATCGAGTGGCTTTCTTGACAAGAACAAGCTACTAAATGGTGATAGTAGTGTCTCGATTATATATGTGATGGTCAATGGACTTGTTGATGACAACTCTTTTGATTTTTGTAGAGAATTGAATGATTTTCATTCCACTATCAGTGAATCATTATATTTTGAGTCATATAATATTTTTAATTCAATTCATTTTCTCATAAAGCATGTTGAAGAGGACCCACATGTGAATGTTCTCTCTTTCTGCCACCTTATGATCTTGCAAGCTCAAGAGTTGTACAGATTAGTCTTTTGTATTAATGAAATATTTTGCTTAATTGCTTCAATTTCAATATAAATTTTATTGTGTATTAAATTATTAATCATTTGTAACAATATTTTGTCATGGTATGGAGGTGATGGTCAATGTTTTTGCATGTGGGCCTAGTTAGGTCTTAATCATATGATGTATCTAGCTTTTGTAAACATGATTATTGTTTTGAATTAATATAATAAATACAACCCTAGGTTGCTCTTATGAATAAAAATATATATAGTTAAAAATTTCAAATTAATGTACAAAAAGAATTCACTATTGGATGAACGTTTGATGAATTAGTGGAATTCTTTGATCTGTTCCTATTTTCTTAAGTTGCAACAAAAAATAAAATTATTTACAAGTTTTTCATCATTCGATGAATGTTTGATGGATAGTTGCAGTTACATTCTAGAATGAAATGTTTGAAGCGTTAGACTTGCAAACTTGAACCTCTAGAATCACTCTAGAGCCGTTAGATTTACAAAGATCAATGTTTGACATTTTATTCATGTGCATTATTAAAATCCTAATAAACCTTACCCTTTTAGCCCCATGTTATAATCCTTCATTACCATTTTTCCGGTGCCCTAAGTTATAACTTTATGTCCCACCTGCATCATGAGATTCCCTTGCCCCTTTTATTTCCTAACGCTCACTTAAAAACACTTTTTCACATATGTTGAAAATAAATCACTTAAGTGAACCCACACTTTATATCTTCAATGTAATCTGCATTTCTTCAATATAAAAAAAATCACTAAGGAAGAGGGAAGCTACGAAATAGTAGAAAGTATGAATTTTTTTTTCTTTTTATTGATTTCTACAATTCTGCGGAATTATTGTTCATTGAAGAAAATATGGTTGTGGAACCACAGGTTGTAAGAAAATTTACTATGCAAAAAATAGAGAAAAAAAATAAGCACAATATTAACACAATATTTACGTGGAAAACCTAGTAAAATTATACTAGGGAAAAACCACAAGCAAAGATATTTCGTATTTTATTTCTTAGGAAATTTGCAATTACAACAATCTTCTAAAAAGTTACAGAAAATGTGATTTCAACAGAGTATAAGAAATCTGAGTTGTAGTGTCCTTGTCGAACACAACTATCCAAAAATAGACAGTATGACTCATACAACTACATAAAATTGATTTCATATTCCAGCACAGATTAACACCATATGTACTTTCATGATGTTCTTAATTTAATGTGTAATTGAGAAATCTTTAAAAGATAAGAAATAATTTCCTCTTTTGATTTGAAGTGAGTGAAATGTATTGATTTCATTTGATAACTTGATATAAAAACTTCACGACGTATTGTACATGACAATATCATGAATCAAGTTATCAATCAAAATAATATTTGTAAATAGATTTTGTAGAAACTTAAAAATGTCTCACTGGATCACATTGGCTAACTAACATCATTTTGTCCTCAAATCCATCCTCTTTTCGCTTGTTTAATTAAATAAAGCCTAATTATTTAATTAAATGCCTCATTTTCACCTATTAATCTAATTGACCTAATTGAGTTAATTCACCCCCTCTCACATTGGCATTTCATTCAATTTAATTAAATAATGAAAATTATTTAATTTTAACCCTAAGTCCTCTTATTTAGTTAAATAACCTAAACTATTACATTAAATATCATATTTGCATCTCCTTTTCATTGAATAAATCAATAATTTAATGAATATCCTCACATTCCTCATCTTGCACATTCAAATTTAGTTTTAATTAACTAAATTGCTAATTTCCCTCTCATCCACTTGCATAGGGAATATTCCAAAGGAAAATTCTCCTATTTTCCTCCAACAAAAAGGTAATGATTACTCCAAACAAACTTTGAAACAACTTTTTAAAGTTGTTGCAAAGTGTGTTTGTTTGCATGATTGTGAGCCCTTGATTTTTTATTTATCCATGTGATCTTTGATTCTCATCGATGTCCTTGATCCATGTTTCATCCTCCTTTCATTTGTGACCATTGATAGATCAAATCAATCTCGTTCATTTCTTTTTCATTTGATTTCCATTAAATCAATTATTTAATAAATATCATTTAATTCCCCTAATTTGCATAATTGAAACTTTGTTTTAATTATCAAATTACTAATTCTTCCACTTGTAAGGGAATATTCCTCCTTTGCACATTCCTCCAAAAAGGGAATATTCCCATGGAATATTCCTTCCCCTTTTTGCACAAATAAAACTTTGTTTTAAATTATAAAGTATCCTTTTTTCCTCACCCATGAGAATATTCCAAAGAATATTCTCTCTCATCCAATCATTTAAAAAATGGATATTCTCACTTAAGGCTTCTTGAGCAGGCTAAACTTGTAACTTCTTAAGCAAGTTACCTTGTGACCTATGTGTGCAAGTCAAAAGTGTGTTTGTTTGGAACAAATGAGAACCATTGATTAAATCTCATCTTGCATTTTCACACATTGATGAGAATCCAGATTCATGCCTCTTCTTCCTTTCATCATTGACCGTTGATTGATCTTTATGATCTCAACCCTTCATTTCTCATTTGCTTTCCTATAAATAAATACTATTTGGAGACAAATGGATCCATCTTTCAATTGCAAACTTATGTTGTTGAATTCACTCACACTCACACTCATACTTCACTAACATTTACCATATTTTAGTTCATTTTTAGTTTCATATTAGCTTTAAGCTTCCATGATAACATAGATGCATACATTTAGCTTATTTGTTAATTAGGATTTTAATCTTTTTAAGCTTGCATACATTTAGAGTAGATTCACATACACCCATATCAATCATCTTAGCATAAATCATGTTAAAATAGCTTGCATCATATTCATTTAGTTTTAAATCATGTTTTCATACACATCTATCAATGGTTTTATCAGTTTTCTTCAATAGAATTGATTGAAACAAACACATTATCCAAGGGATTGGGAAAGGGTCGTCATTCCACATCAATGCGACACCACTCCCCCAATAGGATAAGTTTCAATGTCTTAGATTAGATGTTTTTCAAGCTTTCATGATTTAGAATGATAGTTTTAATGACTTCTTTGTCTTTGTTTGTAGTGAATGTTCTTATTGGGATTAATGCTTAGTGGGTTAAATATGCCTCAAATTTGTATGGATCGGGTGTAGTTAATCGTCACTATTTCATTGGTCACATTTTGGCGCTATGAGGGTGAACTTTAATATTTTGGGTGTTTTTTGGAGAAATTTTGGGTTTAATCTCTTAAATGCATGATTTTTCTTAATTTTTAATGAATTCTACATAATTAATCTTGTAGAAAGGTTGTTGGGTTTTGAATATCTCATGTTTAGCTTTCCAAAACATTTTACGATTTGAAAATTGATTGAGATTTGAGGAATTTTTCATTCTCTCCAGTTGTTGTCTATGATTAATTTTGTTGTTTTTTTTTTTTTAAATGGGTTTAATCTCTTAAATGCATGATTTTCTTTAATTTTTAATGAATTCTACATGACTAATCTTGCAGAAAGGTTGTTGGGTTTTGAAGATCTCATGTTTAGCTTTCCAAAACATTTTATGATTTTAAAATTGATCAAGATTTGAGAAATTTGTCATTATCTCAAGTTGCTATCCAGGATTAATTTTGCTACAAAAAAATTAATTTGGGTTTAATCTCTTAAATGCATGGTTTTCCTTAATTTTTAATGAATTCTTCATGACTAATGTTGCAGAAAGGTTGTTGGGTTTTGAAGATCTCATGTTTAGCTTTCCAAAACATTTTACGATTTCAAAATTGATTAAGATTTGAGAAAGTTTTTACTATCTCAAGTTGATCTTATAATCTAATTTTCTAAAAATGTTTCTCAAACACTTAAAGGATAAAATGAATTAGCTTTCAAAGTTGCATAAAATTGAACCAAACAACCTCACATTTGCTTTAAATTTTTTATTTCATTTGATTTCTAAACATGTCTCTAACTTCTTGTTTTGGTTTTGCGGGTTTTGTGGGTTTGGACAATACAACTTGAAGAAAAGAAGCATACTATTATCATTTGAACTATAATTGTAACAAGTGTTTCGACACTTTTAGGGCAATTATAACCCATTTTTAATGCTTTTTTATTTCACGATTTAAGACCACACTAGTTTTCAATTAGGTCTTAATAAAAAGAATGCTCAAACGGGACTAAAATTGAACCCTCATTTCATCATTGTATTTTGGGTCTAAAATTGAACAAGGCAACTTAACATTTCGTTTGGTGCATAAAATGAATTCATCTTAGCTTTAGGGGTTAAAATTTATGAGTGTTTGTTGTGTTTTGATTTACAAATGTGTTATTGAATGTGTATGCAATTCTCTCGCGCCACTTGACAATCTTGAGAAACACAAACATTCCTTAACACTTTGCAAAATCACCTACATCTTTCAATTTCGATTAAAAATTAACCCCTTTCTAGTGTAGGGAAAAGGCGTGGTGTGCATTCTCTCCTTGTTTCATGCAAACTAGGATGATCAAACTACAAACATACTTCTTTGTTATTGTTTATCTTTATAGGGCCTGCCTCCCCGCTTCAAAATGAGGGAATGACCCAAGCGATAACGAGCTAAAGCCAAACTCTTCTGAACCGCTATATAAATCTGTGGTTGCGATGAAAATTGTGATCAACAGAAAGTGGTATGCGATAGCTCTCCCCTAGTATCTTTATGATGTGAAAATCCCTTGTTCTAAGGGTTGGGAGACCTCTCGAGGGAGTTTATCATAGTATTCCTTGAACCAGAAGCCCTTATTATGAACCATTGTTTAGAATCCAAAATCCTTAATACTTGTCGATTCAAGAACAGTCGTTTTGAAGCTGCCCCACAATTGTACTATTCATTGATGAAATAGAAAAGTCCTTAGGATCTTAGGAACTTTAGGATTTTGAGATTTGGTGGTCCCGAGAAGTGTGTACCGTGGAGGGGAGCCAATGTCACCAAATCTCTAACTGTTTGCAATGTCTTAGTGTTTGGAGAAATCTGAGTAGGGACTCAACAAGTATGGCCATTTCATCCTAGTATTGAAAATGATTGTGAGTCATTTTAATACTTTACTTGGTTCCAAAACATTGCAAACAAACATTCACAATCTTTCTCAAAATTTCAAACCCTTTGGTCTAAGTATGGATACCTTTTGAAAAAGCCTTGATAATAATGCTTATCCTAAGGATTTTTATCCTTACAAATTTCTAAATATCTTGACTTATATCTCAATCCATACTTTCCAAAGTCAACATAAGCAACTGTGGCTCCAAACTTATGATTTTCACAAAATGGACCTTGTGAAATTTATGATGTTTTTGACATAGACATTTAGTTTGAAAAACGTAATCAAGAAAACTATTTTTGGTAAAAAGAAACTCACTTAAGCAAGATAAACTTGAAAAATTGAACCCCACATGACTATTTGGAGACCAATCATTCATGTTGAACAACCAGACCTTATGCCTGCTATCATACAAGTAAAACATTGCAAACATTGAGTCCAAAACCATTGAGTTATATTGTCCAAATCATTGAGTTTCATTATCTAAAATAATTGATTTTGACTTTACCAAAATCATTGGGTCCTATTTCCAAAATCATTGAGTTCTTGGAGTATTATCACTTTAGAGGTATAACATTTTTCTCACTACCTTGGTCTTGCAAAACAAAGGTTCACTCTAGGTAAACATTGGGTCAAACATTTCATCCATCCTTCATCAAATTTCATCCTTCACTTCACCAAAGTTTGCAAAAATTTTGAATAGACCAACACTCTTTGACTTAGACATCAATCAACCCAAACCCCTAACTTAGCTACTTTGTATGTGAAATGAATCATTTTCCATGCATTTGGTTAAGTTCGTTATCATCTTTGGACTAGCTTATGTTGAAGGTCACAATTCTACCCTAAATATTCACAAGTTCATAAACATCCTTTATCCAAACATGAAACAATCAAACTTATGTCAAAAGTGTTGTCCCAAAATGTTTACAAAGATCACTTCCCACATCATTCACTTTTTCATCTTCCATTATCACCATTGCTCCAAAAAGACTTAGAGCGTCCCTTTTACCTAGATTTGAGTCAACTAGAGAGTTCAAACATTACAAATCTCAACATAACTCTCCCATAGGTGACCCACAATTTATGGTAACCAAAAGATCACAACACAAGAGAATCATGGAGAAAACCAAAGTCACATTCACCTCACTTGATCCAAATCTTCAAGAATTTGATCCTAGAATTCAAGTTACCCCATCACAACAACCATCATCTCCATTAGGGTTGTATGAGATAGAAGATTTCATGGACAATCCATTTGGACTTACTAGGGAAGAAATCATGGAATATCAAGCCTTAGAAAATGTGGCTCCAACTTCCCCATATTTTGTTGCACAATCATTGACACAAGGCTTGACTTCATCTACAATTCAACCAAATCCATCCCTTGTGCCAAGTTAACCCTTAACATCTAGTCTTGCAACTAGGCTAGGAACCAACCTTGGTCTCACTTCATGTCTAGGAACAAACACAACTTTGGGTATTCACAACATGACCATTTCATTAACCACCAACCTTCCCCAAAACACAGGTTGGACACCAATATTTGGAAAACCACTTACATTTCATGACACCACAACAACCTCAACATTTTGAGTGCAACCATCTTCATCCATCACCACAAATACCCCAAGTATTCCTACTGTTACACAAGGTAATGTGGACCAAGTGCCTCGAGTAGGAAAACAAGGGCAAGTTAACACTCTCATGTAAATTCAACCCTTGACAAGT
This sequence comes from Sequoia sempervirens, assembly GCA_007258455.2. Classification (NCBI taxonomy): domain Eukaryota; kingdom Viridiplantae; phylum Streptophyta; class Pinopsida; order Cupressales; family Cupressaceae; genus Sequoia; species Sequoia sempervirens. The sequence goes on from VDFB02266099.1 coordinate 54,275, forward strand.
AGCTCCAACAACCTCATTGACACATTGAAACAAGTGGTTACCCAAGCTACCCAAGTTAATCCACCATCCACATCAAGCCCATCTATCATTGATCCAAATCAAAACAAAATCTTGGTTACGAATCCCATCAACCAAGGTAATACCTTGATCACACCTCAAATACAACAAGGGAACCCCCTACCCATTGGTCAAGGGAACCCTTTCAATCAGTACAAGGTCTGAATATGCCATTACCATCACAATATCTAATGGCATCATCATCTTTCCCCATAGTCCCTCTCACCATGCAAAATCAAATGGGACCTCAAACTTACATTCCTCCACCTCAATCCACTATCTTACAAGGAATGTTGAACCAAGGGGACCCCCAACCTCTTATCAACAACCCACAAACCATGCAAAACATAAACACCCAAACCTATCACAAATATCTCAACAATCAAACGATCCTACATTACAAGCACATGCCTTAGCTTTACAGCAAGCACAACAGGCTTATCAGCAAGTCGTCCAACAACAACAAATCAAACAAGCAGCCTTAGTAGCACAAAAACAACAACAACAAGCAGCCTTAGTAGCACAAAAACAACAACAACAAGCAGCCTTAGTAGCAAAAAAAAACAACAAGCAACCTTAGTAGCACAACAAAAACATCAACTAGTATTAGTAGCACAACAACAACAACATCAAGCAACCTTAGCAGCACAACAACAACAAGCTCAACAAGCCGCCTTAGTAGCACAACAACAGCAACAACAACAAGCAACCCTAGCAGCTTAACAAGCCTACCAGTATGCCCAACAACAACGATTGATCGTGCAACAACAAGGTTCCTACTATAACCCTCAATAAAACATCATCAAGCCAAACACGTTAGGAACATATACACCCACACAATCATCACCTTATCCTACACTGCCATATACACCATACAACACCTTATCATATTAAAATCCCACATACAACTCCTCTGTCATCCCATAATATGCAACATATGTTCCTCCACCAAACCCGCAAGATGATTTAGCATCACAACTTAAGGCATTGTCACAAGAAATGCATGACCTTCGGATGGGAAATACAAAGAAGCCCCATACATAGAACTTATGTCCCTATCCATTCGATTGAAACATCGTAATGGTATTGTTCCCTCCCAGCTTTGAAATCTCCAAGTTCGATAAATACAAAGGGAGGGGAAATCTTGTATACCACATCAAATAATTCAATTTCATGTGTATGGAGGTTTCCTACAATGATTCCTACTTAATGCACCTCTTTCCACGAAGTTTGACATTCCCAACCATGGATTGGTTTTCTCAATTGCCTCTATGTATTAAAAATTTCCAAGAAATCACTGATAAATTCATTGATCACTTCCCCTTTAATCTTGACATGGATATAAGCCTAGAATAGTTGTACACTCTTTGATAGAACAAGGGAGAATCTTTTGCCAATTTCTTGCAACAGTGGAGACAAAGAGCTAGTAAGAGCAAGCAACCAATTCTCGATGAACAAAAAGTGGGCATTATCATAGAAAATATAGACCCTGATCTATCTTTGTACTTGAATATGTAGTGTATCACATCTTACAATGAGATTTTCCCTATATCCCTTAACATCGAGAGAGCCCTAATCTCATAGGGAAACATACAAGTGTATAAAGACAATCGCCCATCCACTAGTTTTAATGACAATCCCCACTATTGGGCCAAGAATAAGAATGGTACTAGTGATGGTGTTGTTGATGCAAAGGTGGTCTTAATTGCTCCTAGACAAGAAAACACCCAACCCATGAACACACAACAACTATACGCACAACCACCAAACAATCAACCAACGATCAATGCTACAAACAGTCAACATGGACAACAAAGAACAAATAGTGCTCCTAAGTGACAATTCACTCCCTTAGGGGAACTTGTGGAGGATGTGCTAAAGAATTTTATACACTCTAACCTTATCACACTCCTAAAATTTTCAAACTATCAAGAGCCACAAGTCAAACCTCGTAGCTATAGAGATGATCATTTTTACAAATTTCACCGATACAAAGGTCATAACACACAAAACTATCTTAGACTCAAACATCTAATAGAAGATCTTATTGAACAGGGAGACATTTATGTTGATCAAAAATTTGGGAATGAAAATATGAAAAATTTACACAAACCCTATGCTAGATCATACAAAATCAAAAGATTCATGAAAGGCATCAACCTCAAAAAACGTAAACAATACCCATGATACCATGATGGGACATATTTATTCATCACAACATGAGGAATCAAACACACATCAATATACTATTTTAAAACAAAGTTTGAATCCATCAATAGTGTTTAGCAATATTTTATACCGTAATGCATCAAGTGGATATCAGATTGTGATCTCTCCCACATATGACTCTGTTATCCTCAGATTTTGCACGCTCAATTCAAGGGATAACCCCTACGAAACTTGTCTATTTTGTAGCCCACATACTCTAAGCATGTAAAACGAGGAAAATTGCATTGGTCCTCGTGTGTGGTCACCCTCCTCAAAAAATCATTCTGAGCATTATAATACCTTTGTTAGTTCATCAAAATTTTCATTTTAAACCAAGTTGTGAAAATTCAATTTTGGGAATTAGAAAATTTTCTACACATGTAGGAGCTATGTTTTTCACTGCTCTTACATATTTCATGCCTTAGTCATTTTTTGGCACATGTAGGAGCTCTATTTTTTAGTGCTTCTACATCTCAAAATACAAGTCACATGTAGGAGCTCTATTTTTCACCGCTCTTACATATTTCATGCCTGAATCATTTTCTTTCACATGCACAAGCTTCGTTTTTCATTGTAGAATATGTTTTACAATGCTTCACGGTTGGTAGTTCTGATTCGATACAACTTCAAACTAAAAACAAATCAATAATTCCAATATCTCTATCTTGTCAAAGCAAAGCCTAGAGATACCAACATGATAACAATAGATGATAAAATAAGAAAGAAAAGCTCACAAAGGCACAAATTCATTCTGTAGCTTTTCTCCAATGGATCCTTGAGATATGTAACCAGTGTTGTATTAGAAGCACAAAATCTTCTAGATACTTCACAATAATTCCACGAACAACATGAATAAATACAATCACAAAGTCTTGTAGAGAATTCACCAATAGTTATCAATCGGTATCACAAATTCAAATAAAGAGTGCAACACAAAGTTTACACAGATTTATTTAAAGCCCTTCAGATATTAATTACTAATCACCACCAATTTGAACAAGCCATAAGAAAATTGATTCCAACACGAAGTCTGGTATGCAACTTCACTTCTTTATTGAGCAGATCCAAATTCACAAAGATGAACACAAAGTTTCATGTATTTGCTTCAAAATGGGCAGCACTTCGTTGCAAAAGATTAAAGGTAAAGATTACAAGAGTCCTCTCTTATTTATAGATGGGAGAGGAGAGAAAATTTAGGAAAATCTCACCTACCTAAAAGAATTATTCAAAAATGTTATCCATCATTATAGGAAAACATCTTTGATTTTACATGTAATTACATTTTGCAAAATGACATGTAAAATGTCAAAACTTATTTACATAAGGCATGAAAAATGCTAAAACTAGGAAATCTAATCTAAGGAAAAATTTGGCCTTCTTCAACGTCTTTCTCCATGAAAACTACATGATGATGTGCACTTGATCACTATCTAGCATTGAAGTGTACTTTGGAGATGACAAGGATTCTTGAGATTAACTCCTTCAATGAGATTGAAGACTTTCTTATGCCTTTCAAATCTAAAATAAGTTGGAAATCCATCATTTTGTTCATTGAAGCTATTGAGAAAGCTTTGTCTTCAAATTCTTCTTGGTGCTAAAGATCAGCGCTTCAGCATATTAAAGGACTTGGGTAGTTTCATGTAAAAGCGGTGAAAAATGGAGCTTCTGCATGAAATATGTAAGAGTGGTGAAAAACAAAGCTTTTGCATGTGAAATATGCAAAAGCAGTGAAAAACGGAGCTTCTACATGTGAAATATGTAAAAGCGGTGAAAAACAAAGCTTCTAACACAAATTTAGAAAAACTGTTGGGTGAAAATTATGTAATCCCTTTTTAACAAATTACACAACCTTGATTTCAACCACAACTATGTGAGATATAATCTCTCCTCTTAGAAAGGGGAGGCACCCTTCTTACTGCTTATAGAAACTAAGTAAAACTAATTAAGTATTTACAAAAATGTACACTACGATTAAGAGATGGGGGTGTGTCACATTCATAATTCTCTGCTTTTTCAGAGAATATGTTTTACAATGCTTCACGGTTGTTAGTTCTGATTTGATACAACTTCAAATTGAAAACAAAGCAATAATTCCAATATCTCTATCTTGTCAAAGCAAAGCCTAGAGATACCAACATGATAACAATAAATGATAAGATAAGAAAGAAAAGCTCATGAAGGCACAAAGTCATTCCATAGCTTTTCACCAATGGATCCTTGCACAACAACATAACAGGCAATTAGCACCAACTTTGGTGCCGGATTTTAGTGTATTTTGAGCACATGAGTTGGACAATTTGGTTGGCGTTAAACTTGACGCAAACAGGCATGGTCAATTTGGTGTTCGATTTTGTGTCAAATTTTTCGCCGGATTTAGCGCCGAAAAATCATGGCACCTTCGTTAACACCTAAAATAGCGCCGGGAAGTAACGACGAAAATGGCATCGAAATTGGCGCTCAATTTGGCTTCCAATTTTGCTTCCATGTCTACTCCCATTTTTGCTTCTAGTTTTGCTTCCAATTTTGCATCTAGCTTTGCTTCCAGTTTTTCCTCCAAGTTTGCTTCCAATTTTGCTTCTGATTTTTCTTCTGATTTTCCTTCCACTTTTGCTTCTGGTTTTGCTTCCAGTTTTGCTTCCACGTTTGCTTCCAGTTTTGCTTCCGGTTTTGCTTCTAGTTTTGCTTCTAGTTTTGCTTCTGGTTTTGCTTCCAGTTTTGCTTTTGATTTTTCTTCTGGTTTTGCTTCCAGGTTTGCTTTCGGTTTTGCTTCCAGTTTTGCTTCCAAGTTTGCTTCCGGTTTTGCTTCCAATTTTTCTTCCAAGATTGTTTCTGGTTTGCTTCTAGTTTGGCTTCCATTTTTGCTTCCTTTTTTGCATCTAAAAATGCTTCTTGTTTTGCTTCCATTTATTAATTTAATATGTGTTATTTCAATTTAATTAGTTAAATATATTGTACCTCTTAAATAACACATGATTATAGAGTAAGTAATTTAATTATTTAACTCATATGATTAAATAACAATATAATTATTGTAACATTACCATCATCTATAATTAAAAAAAGTGAATCAAATATCTATAATTTAATTGAATTTGACAACATCCATCCTGAGCAGTAAATTAAAATCATCATACTTAATAAATATCCATCCAAAAATCATCAACCACTTTTAATATATAAATTGACAAGTCAATACTGATAAGATCATCATCATATATAACTGTGGGTGGCAGGGAGGGCGTCCCTCCAAGGTGATGAAGGGAGGTGGCATTGGATGCCATGGTGGTTGTGTGTCACTGTTTGAAGGGTTTCGGTGGCGGCATGTTTGGTAGGATGTCAAGGTCTTGTCGATGGTTCTCAACAGGTTATTAAGGACATATACGACACCTATTTTCATGAGTGCTTTTGGTGTGAAATTAATGGGGAATGATTTGATTCTTATTGCAAGGATGTCCCAAGTGATAGTTTGGGTACCATTTGTGTTCGATGGCGGCGGTATGGTGGGTAAAGTTTGCTTATTTATTAATGGCCAAAGGCTTTTTTGGCATGCGTTCTTTGTTTCCTATGGGTGTGGTTTTTGTAGGAGTTTGTTTTCTCCAAATCCAATTTCTATTTTGGAAGAAGGGTTAATGGCGAAGAGCTCAAAGTTTGTGGTTGAAGTTTCAGTCTCGAGCTTAGCTCAATTTGGAGCAGACACACCGATTTCTTTGAATTCGTCGACGAGACAAGTGGTGTTCAAGGTAATTATGGACTAGTGTTTAAAAAGAATTATGTCAAACAATGATCCGTTGGTGGTAGCGGCTGCGAAGATGGTTCCGCGCTCGGGCCATTTGGAAAATGGGGAGTATGGATGCGATAACCTACATGTCTCTTCGTGTTTCCTAGCTTCCACTCTAGATTTGAGGACTCTGAAGGCGGTTGCAAAGAATTTGCTGGCGAAAATGTTCCGAGAAGATTTGGTCAAAGGCGTGGATGAAGCCCTGTGTGTAGTAATTGAAGGTATAGGTTGCCCTAGCCCTTGTGACATGGAACGAATTCATGAAGATGACACAATAAAGATTTTCCCATTCCTTTTGGACTTGCATGGGTCGGGTTTGATGCATCATCGTATGTTGGCAGGGGCTATGATTGAATTTCTGAAGAAATTGTTTGGTCTAGCTGCAGTTGATGATATAGGTTGGAAATCTAAGTTTGTGGAATTTGCAAAGTTAAACATTTTTTTGTAATGTGGGTGTTGGTAGTTCTTTTTTTGCTTTGGGGTTTGGTTTTGAATTTTCTTGTCTGTTGGTAGTGGTTGGTTGCGGAGTAGTTTTTTTGGTCTTCTGTTCATACTATTGCTCTAGAAGTTCTTCAATATTATTGGCGCATTTCTAGCTTTGATGGTGGTGGTAATTGTAGCTTGGGAAGGTGGTGGTTTTTTGGATATGGTGGTTCTTTTCCTGCTTGGCAGATGTTTGTACTTAGCTTTTAATTAATATAATAATACTGACCTTACATATCAAAAAAAAAGATCAACATCATATATAACTAAAACAAGTGAAAGTCAAATATGCCAATACATCAAAAACATGTCAAAATGATACATGTCCAACAGTCGACATAAGTGAAAATGATACATGTACAAATGATATAAATAAAATTGATAAATTATGTAACTCAAATCTATACAAGTCAAGATGATACATGTCCAAATGATATAGTGAAAATGATACGTGTCAATATGATACAACTCAACAATAAAGTATAGTAGGCCATGAAAATGATACATATGATATAAATCATGAAAAGAGTCATCATAACGATATATCAACAATGATCCATGATGTAGTCTATATGATCATGAATGTCACTAGTTACTATCACCAACTGTCTCATCATCATCATCACCATTCTGATCATCATCGTCGTCATCGTCATCATTGTCATCGGCCTCGGTGTCTTCCGTATCTGCATCATCATCATCCTCTGCCATGTAATATGTACCGGCAGAACCAATATTTTATGGATCTATATCATGTTGAGGATAATCTTGATCTTTTGGAAGACCCGTGTTCTGCAAAAAAAAAAATATTTAAAATGAAAAGTTATTATTTATTTCATGCAGTAATTTATTTTTATGTTATATATCTAATATTACAACATATGAGATGAAACCATAATCATATTACATCATATCAAAGTGCACATACCATAATAAAATTTCAAAAAGTTACAGCTAATATTGGTGCGTCAGGACAAACTTCAGCTTTCAAAAACAAAGCCAATTAGGTTGGCAGACTTGTGGATCAGGCCAACATTTGGTGGAAGAGGAAGAAACATGACTGGAACTCTAGAGGCCCACCATAATGGATTTCAATATTCAACCATGAGAGCATAAGAGAGAGTTGATATCATGTATTAAAATATTAAGCATGCATTCTTCTAGCTAGTGGAGAAGGAGATGATTACTTTGCTTCATTTTCATTTGCATAACCATATCACAGCATGGGAACCAAGAAGACCAAGGATGTTCGGTTTTATGTGGAGGTAATGGATGTGATCCAAAATTTAGGAGGGGTAAGAAGGTTAATGTATGATCTTGATGAAATTAAGGAAGAACAGTAAGAGAGGGACAGGAAAAATAAAATCAATATAGAGTTTCAAGGATTTATCAAGCGAGTAAGAGAGTTATGGGAGCAGCCTCATCTAAAAGATTTTGAACAAGATTTTGATATACCATTTAGAGAGCTTAGTTTTCATGGAGTTCCTTTCAAAGCCTCTGCTTTTATTGTTCCTACGGTAAACTGTTTGGTAGAGTTGATGGAATTACCTTTCTTAGAAATCACTAATAGTGAGATTGAGATTGTTAACCTTGAGAGAGTAGGACTTGGGAAAAAAGGCATTTGATATGGAATTTTTTTCAAAGACTTCAAGTGGGATGTACTCTACATTGAGACCATTCCTCAATCTTCACTTGATGGCATCAAGGAATCGCTGAACTCCATGGATATAAAGTATTATGAAAGCAGAATGAACTTGAACTGGTGGACAATTTTGAAGAGTATTACTGATGATCTAGATAAATTTATTGAAGATGGTGGTTGGTAATTTTTGAATATGGAAGCTAGTGATTCTGATTCTGATAATTTAGAAGAGTCAGATCAAGGATATGAACCCTCTAATGTAGAAGAGGACTCAGAATCAGATTTCATGTAGCCACCATCAAGAGTGTTACAAGCCAACAAGATGGAGGGAATTATTATATAAGGATAATTTTCAATGTTGCAGGTACTAGCTTTAATGCCAACTACAATGGAAACATTGAAATTCCCTAGTAGTATTTATGTTAAGGAAATTTCCTTTAGATGCAAGGATTCAAAGCACATCAACCATGTGGTACAAATGATTAAATCCCAAAGACAATCTATAGCAATGAAAGAGTGTGAAAAGGTAGAGAGAGCTACACTGGTGACTTAGGAGAAACTTCAACTTTCAAAAACAAAGCCAATTAGGCTAGTAGACATGTGGATCAAGCTAGCATTTGGTGGAAGAGGATGAAAGATGGTTGGAACTCTGGAGGCCCACCATAATGGATTTCGGTATTCAACCATGAGAGAAGAAGAGAGAGTTGATATCATGTATCAAAACATTAAGCATGCATTCTTCTAGCCAGCGGAGAAGGAGATGATTACTTTGCTTCATTTTCATTTGCATAACCATATCATGGCATGGGAACCAAGAAGACCAAGGATGTCCAGTTTTATGTGGAGGTAATGGATGTGGTCCAAACTTTAGGAGGGGAGATCCTGATGTCTACCAAGAGGCATAAAGTGAGATGAATTAAGTTCACCTACATGTCTGCCAAAGTTTACTTCCAATTTTTATGACTGTTTTTCTTGACTGTTAGAGAAGACACTTCAGCTTTCAAAAACAAAGCCAATTAGGCTAGTAGATGTGTGGATCAAGCCAACATTTGGTGGAAGAGGATGAAAGATGACTGGAACTCTGGAGGCCCACCATAATGGATTTCAGTATTCAACCATGAGAGCAGAAGAGAGAGTTGATATCATGTATCAAAACATTAAGCATGCATTCTTCCATCCAGCAAAGAAGGAGATGATTACTTTGCTTCATTTTCATTTGCATAACCATATCATGGCATGGGAACTAAGAAGACCAAGGATGTCTAGTTTTATGTGGAGGTAATGGATGTGGTCCAAACTTTAGGAGGGGAGATCCTGATGTCTGCCAAGAGGCTTGCATAAAGTGAGATGAACTAAGTTCACCTACATGTTTGCAAAGTTTACTTCCAATTTTTATAACTATTTTTCTTGACTGTTAGAGAAGAAACTTTAGCTTTCAGAAACAAAGCCAATTAGGCTTGCAAACATGTGGATCAGGCCAGCATTTGGTGGAAGAGGATGAAAGATGACTGGAACTCTAGAGGCCCATCATAATGGATTTCGATATTCAACCTTGAGAGCAAAAGAGAGTTGATATCATGTATCAAAACATTAAGCATGCATTCTTCTAGCCGTGGAGAAGGAGATGATTACTTTGCTTCATTTTCATTTGCCTAACCATATCATGGCGTGGGAACCAAGAAGACCAAGGATGTCCAATTTTATGTGGAGGTAATGGATGTGGTCCAAACTTTAGGAGGGGAGATCATGATGTTTGCCAAGAGGCATAAAGTCAGATGAATTAAGTTCACCTACATGTCTGGAAAAGTTTACTTCCAATTTGTATGACTTTTTTTCTTGACTATCAGAGTTTACTTACAAATTTGAAATTTCTTTTTGGTCATTTTGATGAGGATATATCCAGCCAATGTGTAAGCACCTTTTGTTTGTATCAAAAGCATCTGTGCATTGCAAGAATTCTGATTATCTATGGTCTACAGCTATGTCGTCTCACTTATTGGATCTTCTATTTCAATTTTTTCTATGGCCTTCTCTGTTTGAGGTAGCACCTAACAATCCTACCTCCTTTCCTTAGCTAAGAAGTGGATTTGAATTTGGAAATATTGCACTTTAAAACTAGCTATGGTTTAAGGAGAGCTATTCTAGCTTTGTTGTTGACACCCTCAATCTTCAACAAGGACTTAGATGCATGGACTGAAATGCAAGCTTTCAAACTTAGATTTGAATGTGCATAATTTGATTGATTATGGTTTTCACAGGCAGTTGTCTTTACATGACTATTCTAGATTATCAATATGTGTAATAGTGACTGCATCCTTATCAAGTTTGTCTACCCTTATTCAGAATGCCTTGGCCTTTGGACTCGATACAAAGTTGTGCATTGTTATTCCATATTTGTAACATGTAGGACATTTAAGGGGTACAACATATAGAAATTCAGTACTATCATCCAAGGAAAACTTACAAATGGTGTATCAAGAACAACAAAAAAATCTTTTATTAGGGTTAATACTTTCTTCCCCCACGTTGCTGATATTTTCCCCAAAACATGTTTTTTTTATTATTTCAACACATCTCAAAATTCAATGTATTGATTAACATTTGTTACGCATTTCAGCTATTTATGCAAATGATGCATATATGTTAACTCGATCAGTGTTGTTACTTTGGTAGTTTGACTTCTATGACAACCATCCATTACGCATTTCATCTACATCCTTCTACTATTTATTCATGCACATAAACAGTCATCTTGTAATCATAGAGATTTGAGCTCTATTTACTCATCCTCTACATCAATAAACAACTCAACACAAGAGATGCAAATTGACATATTAACACAACAATATCCAAATAAGTTATTGAAACTCAACTATTGATACCTCGTTCTCCATCCAGATTACAAAATCATTCCACTTTTTGTTTTGTAACGTATTCTTTTCAAATTGGTTTGGATGGCGGCCATATTTCTCCTCCTGTCAAAACATGGCACTTGGACTGCTTAAAATAATTAGTATGCAATCATTTACTTTTTCCAAGGAAATAAAAAAAATATCATTTAACATATTAAATATACTTACAAATGTACAAATCAAGGCCTATAAACCTTTTTGGCCATTGCGATGCATGGCACAAAGTTTCTCAAGCCTAGCCTTGGAGGCCTTGTCCTAAAACATATACTAATTCAATTTAACTATGCATACATAAAATTTAAATATCATTTAATAAATTTGATATAATCTTATGAGAAAATTCAAATACCTGTGTACTCTCCTCATCAGACTTCCTCCGTGCATCAGACTTCTCATATGCTTTTACAAGCTCTTTCCATACTTTCACACTTACATCAATTGGCCTTCTTTTCTACCTTAGCTCAAGAGGGATTTTTTTATCTTCATTGTTTGGTTGCACCGAAATCTCTTGCAGTTTTGAGACATTTGTAGCTTTATCTTCTTTATAGACCAACCTATGCCAAAATCAGTCTCCATGTCATGGATAACTACTTTTTTTAGTTGCATGGTTATCTGTGAGAATGGAAAATGTAGATGGTCTTTAAACCATTGAAGGCATGATTCCTTCAACCTATTCACAAACATTTTCCCAGCATCCATCATTCGGACTTCCCCTTAAACCACCTCGTATTCTATCTTCGTATTGTAGCTACCAATGCAAGATTGATAACATGGCGTGGTGGAAGAAGTCTATGTCCCAGGAGTGGTTGGAACATTGGAAGTCTTTGCTCCTTGTTCCACATTCTTAGAGCTTACTGTAACTGATTTCCTCCTGGATATTTTGTTTGATCCAAGACTAGTTGGGGAATCAATTGATTCCCTTTGACACAATTGATTTGTTTGCAATGTTTGAGGGGCGCTACCAAATTGTTTTTCTATGTATCTGGCAAGTGTTGTCCAGTCCACATTAACCAATTTGTTCACTGCCTCTACCCCCAATATGGAAGCCAATTCCTCTTTATCTTTGTTAGTCTCATGTCCCTATATATATATATAAATTATATTTCTTCTTTTAAATTTAGAAATAAAAAACTAAAACCTACAATTCCTCTTTATCTTTGTTAGTCTCATGTCCCTATATATATATATTAAATTATATTTCTTCTTTTAAATTTTGAAATAAAAAATAAAAAATAAAAATTCAAAGAAACAATGGAAACATTTACAAATCTATAAATTGACAATGAATTACCTCATTGTGGCAAGAGTCTGTTGACAATGCTCGCTTCCTTCTATTGCTTGACATTTTGAGGTGACCTAGGGAAAATTATTTTCATCGAGTCTGTGGAGGAAAATGAAGTACACACTGTCAAGTATGAAAGTTTTCGTCCAATTGGTGGTATGAAAGTTTTGTTTTGTGGGAAAATATGTTCACTAGGTTTGCTTAGTGTTGATAACCTAGGGAAAATATGTTCATTGGGTTTCCTCAATGTTGATAGCCTTATCATGAAAACTCTTTCATAATTCAATCTTGCACAAATTTGTCATGGCATCGGTGACTATGGTGCGACTAGGCAAAACCAACCAGTTTTTGTGTTTATTTTCAGCAGTTGCTCAGTAGTGACATGTTCGTTGGTTTGCTTAGTGTTGATAACTTAGGGAAAATATGTTTGTTGGGTTTGCTTAGTGTTGATAACCTTATCATGAAAACTCTTTCATGATGCAATCTTGCATGAATTTATCATGGCATTGGTGACTATGGTGCGACTGAGCAGAACCAAGTGGTTTCTACATTTATTTTTAGCAGTTGCTCAGTAGTGACCAACCCAGTTCCCAAATTTTCTAGACAGTTCACTATTTCCTTGATACCCAGGTTAGGGAAAGAATATAGACGCATCCTAGCTTTGTGCTATAATATTTTGAGCCAAAGCTCAAATGGGTAGGGTAAAAAAATTTGTTGGTTTCTAAAAGGTTTTACAATTTATAATGATGGGACAATTTAGAGGTTGCCTGAACAGGTTAGGCCACGAACCAGTAAACAATCACGAATTCAAATGCAATACAAAGAGCAGTAAACAATCACAAATTCAATGAAGAAAAAAAAAATTGCAACGTTACCTATGGTGTCACAAACTAAATTGAATTTCTCATTAGTTGTTGGTAGCGCCCTGCTCTCTTCCTTTACACAATATTTTTCCCTTTTTTGTCGTTTGATTTCTTCCTTCACACGGGAAATTTTTCAATTTTAAATTTTGATTTAGTAGTAGACACTTTAGTGGGCGTTAGTTAACACCAACTTTAGCGTCGACTTTTGGATGTTAATGTAATCTATTTGGGGCGCCTAAGGCGGTGCCAAGTGTGCCTAATTGAGCGCCTATCATTGTTGTATAGTGACTATTTTCATTGTTGTGTATCACAGGATCCAGAGTGTTGGAAATAATTCCAACTCCTACCTTGTTTTTGTGACCACTGTTTTCACGTGGCTCCTTTATCAACTCGGTGGCATAGAGCAGTTTTTACTGCGGTCCCGCAAGGTGCTTCATCCTTCTCAGTGGTAGTGCGGTGAAAGCTTCTGTGGTGGCACGCGAGTCTTCCTTCTATTCCTAGCGGTGTTGTGGTGACTCCCGCAAGCCTTCTACCATTGGTGTGTGGTAGTGTGGTGACCACCGTTGTCCCATGACTCCTTCATCAACTTGGTGCGGTAGAGTGGTTTTTACCGTGGTCCTGCAAGTTGCTTCTTCCTTCTCGGAGGTAGTGCAGTGAAAGCTTCTGTGGCAACATTTTTATTCATAGAGGAGGCCATGGAGAGAGGATGTGGATGGCATAGAAATACTAAATCAGTGAGAGGAAAGTGGGTGGGAATAGATGAGACAATGAAATTTGTAGATACAATAGAGGTAAGAAGAGAAAGCAACTTCAACCAAAGGAGGAAGGTGTTTATGAATTCACAAATGCTACAACATAGAGGAGATACCAATATGTCAAATATATGACTAAAGTGAGGTTTTGTGCTGGATAGCATACTCGTTGAAATGATATAATTGATGTACTAAACATTATTTACTATGTTGTGTATTATAGGGGCGATACGAGGCCATGGCAACAAATCATGTCATATCAAATGAGGACACAACAGATGAAGCAGGACATCAAGTACTCAAATTTTGACTTAACTTAGGAAAACATGATCTGATGGCATTTTGTGATATGTCCATCTTTTTTCATAGTATTATGGAAATTTATTCTGTATTATCTAATCTTGACATAGATTAATGCATTTTGTTGATTATTTTAGATGGAGATTGGAGCAAATGCAAAGCCTGAGTGTTCAACTAGCAAAAGAAGAAGATATGTACATAGACATCGACCTAAAACTGTTAAATCACGTAGACGACAGTGGGTGAAAGAGGATATGACAATGGATACTGCAAACACAACAATGATTGCACTGAAGAAGAGGTAGGTCAAGACTATAGTACATGGGATGAATACTTTGAGAAAATTGTTGTTTGTGGATGTTTTGTATGTCGTGGAAAGAAACAATTCAAACAAGTGATTGTACAAAGACATTACATATATGATGAGCTTCCAATTGGTAGTATGCCTCCTACAATTGATTAAAACCAAAGAATAATAAATGAGTGTGGACTAATGTTTTATAAACTATGTTGTCAAAATTGTGTTTTATTTAAATTATTGTATAAAAAAGGTAGTCTATAAAATAATGTTCCATTATTCAATTGATGTATATATGTTCATACAATTTATATTTATATTTTTTAAGCCATATTTGATTATATTTCTTTGAAATTGATACATTGATGATTTATCCAATTGTTGCCAAACATTAAATAATCCTTGTGTTTGTTGATAGGAAGAAGATTTTGATGAAACACATACTAATACCCAAGATCCAACTGGGTTATTAAGATTTGGACGGGATGATCCAAACCATCCTTTAAACCATACCAGGGCGAGAAGAGCAAGATTGAAGAGAACACTACCACCTGAGAAATTTGATGAGAGTCGTATACACTAATGACATGCCACCTAGCCTTAATGATGATGATCATGATAGTGAAAATGCAATGCATGAAGAAGGATTGAATGAAATGCTTACAGGTTTCTTTGGGGATGGAAACAATTATGACAATAATGATGATATAGTTGATAGTAACGATGATAGCAAGGGTAATTACCACCAACATAATGTTGATGATAACAACATCAAAGACTCCATCAAGCAAGCAACAAAGACACCTGTGTTCAAATCAGGTGCAAGTAGAACCTCAAAAATGGCATACACATTAATATTATTAGAAATCAAGTCACTATTTGGTTGGTCAAACAAAGAATTTACTACCCTACTAAAGTGAGTTGAAATCTATTTCTTACTTTACATTGTCAATTGGTGTACATAATTCGTAAACATTCATCAACTTCGTTTATATTTCTTTAAGGGGATTTTAAAACCCATATATTGTATACAAACAATCCTAGTATAGATTGACATATCAAACATGTTCATCATAAGTCAAACATTCAATTGATTTAATCTCTGGAAATCTTACAGGGCACTAAAAACTAAAATATTCCTTGAAGAGAATGTGTTGCCATCAACTTGCAGAGAGGTGCATCTGTTGTTGGTTGAGTTGGGGATTGAATATAAGCAAACTCATTAATGTAAAAATGATTGCATTTTATATAGAGATGAATATCAAAACAAGGTAGAATGCCCTATATGCAAAGAGAAGAGATATCGTACAGATGTACAAGGTCTTACAGTTCCAAAGAAGGTTTTACGTCACATGCCAATTATACCTAGACTTCAACGAATGTTTCATTGCAATTCACTAGCACAATTGATGGACTGGCATGCAAAGAACAAGAGTAAAGATGGATTCATGCGAATTCCAGCTGACTCCAAAGCAATGAAACACATAGAGGAAAAATGGCCAACAAAATTCAAAGATGAACCCCAAAGTATCAGGTTTGGTCTTGCAATTGATGGAGTGTGCCCATTCTCTTTGATGCTATGATCAAGGGTTTTATTTGGAAGCTCACGTGAGGGATTTTATTAAATTTAAGTTATTATGACAGGAATTATATGCATATGGTGGATGGAAGAGATGAGTGAAAATGGAAGTATGCAAAAATAATTAGGATGGAATTTTGGCTACAACACAATCCATGTTTAAAAAAGTATGATTCTTATGGCCTAAACTTTGAAATGCTTCAGTAATATTATTTGTGTGGATACAAATTACCTATTGCAATATCCTTAAATTGTTCAATCTTTGGTATGAATTGTTGGCAAAAAAAAATAGGATTACTTGGATGCTTCTTCCATTCATTTTGTATCAACATATGTTCGTGAAGACACAAAATTGAATAGCTCAATCAAGTAGAGATTTTGTGATTTTCAAAAGAAGAGTAAGGTACATTTTTATTTCTGCTACATTACATTCATGTGTATAAATAAAATAAGAAGACTACATTACTAGATTGCACTTATGCAGTTGCATATAATATAGGAAAGATTGCACAATCCTTTAAAAAATGTAGTCTTTATTGATAATGTAAATGTATGATGTCCACACAAGTCGTGGAACTGACTATTTGAATGTATATAATCGAAAAACTATACATTTATAGATACAAAAGAGAAAAATGCACATAAAGAGAAAGGGGACAATCTTCAGTCTTCCCGCTTGTCTAAGCCTCCAAGTTGATGTCTTCCTTGCTGCTCCTAGGTTCCCTGCATTTGAGTGAGAAGAGTGTTGTTAGAGCAATGAAGGATCACTAGTCAAAATATGTGCATACATCTATAAACATATAATTTGATCATCATGTGCATTCAAATAACTTGCATACCATAGATGTCCAGGAAAACAAGAAATTTATCAAACATATCTATCATATGCTCGGTTTTATCTAACATGTTTTCTCATTGTGAAGGTATAGATAAAATTAGGTTGTTTTGTTTATCTAGTTACAATATGTGGGGTGAAATGCGGCTCCCACAAGGGTTGAGCCCAGCCTACTGCCCTATTGTTTCATTTAAGAAGGATAATCACAAGTAAACCATCCATGAAGCATTAAAGATCAATCTTTGCAAGGATAGTGAAGTATGTTGGTAAGGGGTAATCTCCTTATTGATAAAGATTTATCCTTATTAATAAGAACATTCCACTATCAACATAGCCATGATTTTGACAAAATTGATCATCAAGGATTCCAAGATAGTTTTCATTAATAGTCTAGTTAAAAGTAAGCAGCCCCAAGCATCATAACAGTCACAAGAATTGAACATGAGGGGCGGTCATGTAGATTAAAAGCTTACACAATAGTCATCACTTGCAAAGACAGAGACAACATGTTTCCACAAAAAAAATTAAATTGAATGCATGAAAGGTACAATGATGAAGCCTATAATAGTGAATGTTGCTTAAGAGGGATTGAAGGACAACATTTTGTATCAAGGAGAACAAGGTAACCTCAAACTCTGTTGTACCTGAGCTTTTGGTGTTTCTAGATGGAACCTATAGCAGAAAAGTGTAGTCTCCATATGAAGGAACCATCTTCGGAGCTCTTCCCTAAAATGAGGGTTGAAAACATTAGAAGAAAAGAAATACCATAATTCTAAAGTAACAATTTGTATCAAGAAAAATGTCAAAAAGTATAATTAAAAAGACAAATCCTTACAATTGGACCTCAAATTAGACCAAACAGATTTATGATTTTATCTTTAGAATGTAGGAACTTTCTCTGTCGAAGCTTCACGACCTAAAATGGGATCTCCAATTGGACCAATAAAATTTATAATTTTATCTTTAGAATATAGGAACTTTCTTTGTTCGATATTCAATACCTCAAATTAGATCAGAAGCTGGATAAGAAAATTTATGATTTTATCTTTAGAATGTACAAACTTTCTCTATCGGATATTAAAGATGTAAGGTTGGATCAGAAACTAGATAAGCAGATTTATGATTTTATCTTTAGAATGTAGGAACTTCCTTTGTCAGATATTTGGAAATTCCTACACACAAGTTCTGCCTCGGAGCGAAAAAACCTGGAAGTGTTTCACACTGACTCAAGGTACAATCCAACCTGGTTATGACACCGATAGCAATCCAATTTTTCCTGAACCGTCCATACCCGAACGTTGCATCACAATCTATTCTTCCTGCACATAAAAATGCCACATATTAACCCCCTCTAAATAAAACTCAAAATACCATGAAACAATGAGTCCCCTATATTAGTAAGTAAGTAGGCAGTCTATAGGGCATAGTTTGATTTTATACAAGCATGCTCATGAAAGGAATCTTCAAGTGACAGTGAGTGAGTTGTTTGAGAATGCAGCTGATGGTGCAATATCCAATCTTAAAGGCAGTTAGCAAAACACTAAATGTGCAAGAAAATTAAATTGTACACAACAAACAATTCACAATGTTATCTTCCATAATGCCTTAATTTTGAAGACAAAAATCTCATTGTATCTTGATGAAAGTAGTGACCTTAATGGTCAATCACTGACAACCATGATTTTAAAACATGCTATTATGCTTATGGAGGCAACATTTTAAGCAAGGCGGTGAATGGTGGTTTGGAACAATGGTAGGTATGAAGGGCTTACTTTATATGCATACTATGCAGTCTAGCTTAAGACAACATTCTTAGAAGATATTGAAGGTGGATTATGGAACTCAGGGGTTACATGATAAAGATTAAAGCAAAGACTGAGATCGATTTAAAAGCCACTATCATGGAGATATTAAAGATGTTAAATGCAAAACCCTAGCAGCTGGAGTAATGAACACAATGCAAAAGATGACAGTGTGCTAGGGCAGATTTAGGAGATCTCCACATTATCTAATCACCGGAAAATACATCATTTATTTATTTATTTTAAATTAAAAGAAATTATTCTAAACCCTATATAGGACACATTGATACTTCAAAAGCATCTGATTTATTTTTTTAAATTAAAAGAAGTCATTCTAAACCCTATATAGGATACATTGATACTTCAAAATCATATGAAGGAATTTGAGATTATGCAAACATATGTCAATTAAATACCTACATTACAAATAGTAGCATGAACATTATAACCCTTGTTGATCAGAGCAGGAATGAGATAAACATCAATGAATCCTATGCCTCCTTACCATTCTCTGTCATTCTTTACTGAAACACTTCTCCATTTTGGTAGGCTACGCCTAAAAATAAGGTGTCAACAAAGGTTTTAATGTATGTTTATTAAAATGAAAACTCCATTCTCATGGGCTATGCCTAAAAATAAGATTTAGATGAAATTTTAAGAGTATGTTTATTAGAGTTTTAGTGTATTTTGGCGAGCTATATTCTTGATTCCTTAAATGATTTTTTCAAATGGATTGTGACTGACATGTTTTGTTGCATTTAGTGTTGTAAATTGTAATGATGCCATGATTACTGTACTACCGCCATCTCTTATTATACCTGTTGCAGTATGGTGGGGTTTTTCCCTTCCCTTCTGTTGTTTACCACACTACTGCCTTGCTCAAGGCTTCTTGCTGTGGGGTTGTGGTGTATACTGCTCTACCGCATATGTTGCTCACCTTCCCAGCAGTATAGCGGTGTATTCTTTTGATCATTACTTGAAGAGTGTTGATGAGAAAATCTTATTTGTCTTACTAATATCTCAATGTCTCATCGACATTACTTCATATATCCAAGAGTTGTGTTTCACCGAGCACTTGTAGATATACCTTGTCAATGTGACGTAAGTGATTCTCTCCTCGATATGCCTGTATCTTGTTGAAATTTCACTGTTTTACATCGTCGATGAGACATATAAATAAGTCTCTTTGACATAGGGGTGTCTAAATTGGCGCTAAACCCAGAGCTAAACTCGAAGCTAAAGCTAGAGCCAAAAGTGGTGCTAAAATCGAAGCTAAACTCGGAGCCAAAGGCGGCGCTATGACAATGCCACACTCAGAGCTAATATCAATGCTAAAGGCGGTGCTAATTTTGAAAAAAATTAGCCCCTTAATTAGCGTCGACTTGTCCTCATTGGTGCAAATAAATGCCAAAAATAGCACCATCTCGATAAATAGTGCCGAGGTTTTCAAAAAATTGGCAAAAAATACATTAAAACAGTGGGTGGAAGCAAAAAATGGAGCAAATCACAGGGATTTGTTGTAGTGTTGAGATATGTAACCAACGTTGTATTAGAAGCACAAAGAATTCTAGATACTTCACAACAATTCCACAAATAACATGAATAAATACAAGCACAAAGTCTTGTAGAGAATTCGCCAATAGTTATCAATCAGTATCACAAATTCAAATAAAGAGTGCAACACAAAGTTTACACAGATTTATTTAAAGCCCTTCAGATATTAGTTACTAATCACCACCAATTTGATCAAGGCATAAGAAAATCGATTCCAACACAAAGTCTGGTATGCAACTTCACTTCTTTATTGATTAGATCCAAATTCATAAAGATGAACACAAAGTTTCATGTATTTGCTTCAAAACGGGTAACACTTCGTTGCAAAAGATTAAAGGTAAAGATTACAAAAGAGTCCTTTTATTTATATATGGGAGAGGAGAGCAAATTTAGGAAAATTAGGTGAGAAAATTTAAGAAAATATCACCTACCTAAAAGACTTATTCAAAAATGTTGTCCATCATTATAGGAAAACATCTATGATTTTACATGTAATTACATTTTGCAAAATGACATGTAAAATGTCAAAACTTATTTACATAAAGCATGAAAAATGCTAAAACTGGGAAATCTAATCTAAGGAAAGATTTGGCCTTCTTCAACATCTTTCTCCATGAAAACTTCATGATGATGTGCACTTTATCACTGTCTGGCATTGGAGTGTACTTTGGAGATGACGAGGATTCTTGAGATTAACTCCTCCAATGAGATTGAAGACTTTTTGATGCCTTTCAAATCTAAAATAAGCTAGAAATCCATCATTTTGTTCATTGAAGCCAATGAGAAAGCTTTGTCTTCAAATTCTTCTTGGCACTAAAAATCAGCACTTCAACATATTAAAGGACTTGGGTAGTTTCATGTAAAAGTGATGAAAAGTTGAGCTTTGCATGAAATATGTAAGAGTGGTGAAAAAAAAAACTTTTGCATATGAAATATTTAAAAACGGTGAAAAACAGAGCTCCTACATGTGACTTGTGTTTTGAGATGTAGAAGCGCTAAAAAATAGAGCTCCTACATGTGCCAAAAAATGACTAAGGAATGAAATATGTAAGAGTGGTGAAAATAGAGTTCCTACATGTTCCAGAAAATGACTAAGGCATGAAATATGCAAGAGCAGTGAAAAACAAAGCTCCTACATATGACTTGTGTTTTGAGATGTAGAAGCGCTAAAAAACAAAGCTCCTACATGTGCCAAAAAATGACTAAGGTATGAAATATGTAAGAGCAGTGAAAAAAAAAGCTCCTAAATTTGTGTTACATTATTAGTCTGGTAAGTTTATTTTAGGTGAATTCAACAAGTTCATGAATGAATCCTTGCATGGTCAACTTGATGTGCAATCTACTGGAGCAGTTATGACAAACACTACCCCAATTGTCACTATACCAAACATTTCTTTAGAAGCAGCAGTGACAAAAGAGTTGACAGTCAGCCAAGAAGCTCAGACTTCCTCTCTTCCCCCTTGGTTGGTATCTCAAGTATTGAAGCGAAAAAAGAAAATGATCTCTCCAAAAGAGCTTGATCTTGAGGAAATAGCCCCTCCAAAAGCCAAGGGGAAGAAAAAGGAAAAAGTGCATTCACGGCTTCATGTTGACAAGGCCAGTCATAAGTATGCAAAGATTGCTGTACCACCTCAAGAGGAAGGGGATGTAAATATGGAGGAATACACTGTAACAAGAGTCCAACTTGGCAAGGTCACGAATGAAAGTGGAAAGGAAAATGCATAGGTAACCTTGGATGCATTGGCAGGAAGGCTTGACAAAATGGAGCAAGCCCGAAACATGTACAAATAGAAGGTAGAGCATTATGCCACTATTTTGAGGAGACTTGCAAGATCTTCAAGTAATGTACAACCTTTGGCAATGATAAGCGTTGAGGACCCAGTTGTGAAGAAGGCTGAGAAGTTTTCCTCTAAAGGCAAAGTGTTATATGATTTTATTAATGAAATTATAGAACATGGTTCCCATATTATAATTGTCGTGGATGAGAAAGCTACCCAGATAGCCAAGCTCAAAAAAAAGCTTGATAAGGAAGAAAGTGTTATTTCCCAAGAGCGCAAAGAAATGGAAAAGTGTCTATTATTGTGGTCACAAATGAAATAGGCAAAGCTCAGCAAATTGGTGGAAGTTGGGGTGATTCTTGACAAGGAGAAATATGTAGAAGTAAGAGAATCACTTAAACACCATATCCAGGTAATCAAGTCTCTTACAAAAGACCTCCACCAAGTGCAAGAAGATGTTGAAGGACATCGAGCTATCCTTGAAAAGGGGATTAAGGAGTTACCAGGATAGCTCCTTGAAGAAAATTGTATCTTCCTCCCGGCCACTGAACTTTCTGAGATCTTCAAAGAAGCCATCATGAATCAAGTAGAGAGTGCAAACTTTTCAAAGACCTCTATGCATGTTATTTATGATACATGACTCACTCTTGAAAACCTCAAGACACATCTTGATAGTGCAAAAAGTTTCACTCATCCACCATGAGATCAATCACTAGAATTCACACCATTGTGGATTACACTGTTGGTCCAGATGAGACATTCATGCAGGAGACCAAGAAGAAGTATGAAGACTTCCACGCCCAAGCAAGGAACCATGAAGATTCTTGATCTCCAGTGTTGAATATTTTGATGCTTCCATTTATGCATCTTGTAAATAGTTTTTGACATCTTAAATGTCTTTTCAACAAATGTAATTACACTAAAAATCTAAGATGTAGTTTCACGAAGATGGCTTACATTTTGACTTAGTCAAAGTTAGGTGAGATTTTCCTAAATTAGCTCACCTAACTTTCCTAATCTTACTCAACTGATTTCCTAGATTTACTCTTCCCTCTCTTTTATAAATAGGAGGCATTTCTATTGTAATCTTCACCTTTTAGTATTTTCCAACGAAGTGCTTCCCTTTTTGAAGCAGATTTGTGAAACTTTCTATTCATGTTTGTGAATGAAAATTTGATCAATAAAGAAGAGAATTGCATACTAGACTTTGCATTGGAATCGATAATCTTGTGGATTGATCATATTGGTAGTGATTAGTAGATGGGATCTGAAGGGCTTCGAATAAATTTATGTAAACTTTATGTTACATTCTTTATTTGAATTTACATTTATGTTTGAGAAACTATTGTTGAATGATCTATAAGACTTTGTGCTTGTAATTGTTCATGCTATTCATGGAATTGTTGTATCTAGAAGACTTTGTGCTTCTAATAAAACAAATGTTATGATTCTCACAGATCCAACATTGAAAAGCTACGGAATGACTTTGTGCCTTCATGAGCTTTTCTCTCTTACTTTTATTTATTTATTATTATCATACCTGGTATCTCTACGCTCTGCTTTGACAAGATAGAGGTATTGGCATTACTTCTTGTTTTTAGTTTAAATTTATTTTGAATCAGAACTACCAACTGCAAAGCATTGTAAAACATATTCTCTGAAAAAAGAGAGAATTATGAATGTGACACACCCCCATCTCTTAATCGTAGAGTACATTTTTGTAAATACTTAATTAGTTTTACTTAGTTTTTGTAAGCAGTAAGAAGGGTGCCTCCCCTTTCTGAGAGGAGATATTATATCTCACACAATTGTGGTTAAAATCAAGGTTGTGTAATCTATTGAAAAGGTAATTACATAATTTTCACCCAATAGACTCAATGATTGAGAATGTTGAAGAAGTTCCAAATGAGCTAGAAAAATCCTTTGTTGCACCCATACCTACCGACTGTTGTGAAGAGTCTTTTAACGATGATCTATCATCCACCTGAGGATCATGTCAAGAGGAGGCTCTTGAGGATAACAAAAGTTACTCTGAATCAAGTTAGGATCAAGAACCCCTATCCCCAAAGTTTCACCAAGAGCCAAGGGACATCTTCCAAACCATTTTAAACTCCAAAGATGTCCCTGATATTACCCCTAAGATGTTTCTTTTTGATGGACATATAGAAATTCTTCATCCAAAATAAGAATATCCCACTCTTGATATTCCTACACAAGAGCAAGCGACAGTCAAGATTCTTGATTCGTACAATGATTGTGCATCATCGACATCTTTTGAGTCAACATCAACATCTTTTGAAGCAATATCAATAGATAACGATGTCATAGAACCAAAGCAAACATTTCATATTCCTAAACAACAGGAACCCATAGCAATATCATGTGTTCATGAAAAGTCATATTTGGTGGCAATGGATCAAAGGATACATTATCAGGGCAAAGGATTAGGTATTGATAATACCTTCACAACGTTGGGGGCAATCTTGTCTACAACAAACATCAATATATGGGGCATGAAGAATCCTTATCATGAAAATGTTGTCAACGCTACAACTAGCCATATCATAAGTTTCCATTCACCCATCATCTCACACACAAATTGGGACCAACGTAAAAAGAATAATTCCTATCAAAGCAAGGCGAAGATCATCAAAGAAAATGAAGCAAAAAAACAAAAAGGACAAAGCAAATACAAATGGATACCAAAGCAAAATAAAGAAAATCATCCCTCAAAAACTTCATTAGTCAAAGAAACTATGGGGAAACATCAAAAAGGGAAATATATCCATCAAAAGAGTCCTCAAATACAAAAGCAGGCTTCTCAAGCAAGGAACAAAGTATATCCAGTGGTTGGTCCCAATTCCATGAAAACCTCCATCCCCACCCATCATCGTTCATCTTCCCAAGTTTGGAGGATCAAAGGTTCCAAACTATCGACCAATCTATCTCATATTCCTTCATGCATGACATTATACACTCCATTCACAATATCCAATTGTCGCATTAACTGTGTGCTAGCAACTACTCTTCATCATAAGGATTCTGAAGGAACTCTATCACGATGTGCGCACATAGACAAGGTTAATTTTGGTATCCACAAGGTAGATCAGAGTTATTCATTGTTGCATTTAAGTGATTGTATCTTAGCAAAGCAGCTTCTTCAAGAAGGATATGACTGGCACATTATGACAGTAGCCTCTACATCTGTACCAATAGGTGGTTCAACATGAGGGTAAAATCATTAAAAAATTTAAAATAAATCAAAAAATAA
The DNA here is from genome assembly GCA_007258455.2 of Sequoia sempervirens. Taxonomy (NCBI): domain Eukaryota; kingdom Viridiplantae; phylum Streptophyta; class Pinopsida; order Cupressales; family Cupressaceae; genus Sequoia; species Sequoia sempervirens. Next base: position 79,669 of record VDFB02266099.1, read on the forward strand.
AGAAAATAGTAAAAATAAAAATCATCCTCCAGTGAAAACCACTACGGTGGCACTTTGGGCAAGTACCGTGATGAAAACCTGGCAAACAGGTGTCATGAGTAGAATTGAGCGTCTATATGACTCTTCTCAAACAGAAGCATCTCATCCTTGTCATGATAAATCCAATGTTCCCTCCATCCATCCAATCCAACTTTATCCAGATATTCCACTTTATCTTGATCTTGACAAAGTTTCGACGTATACTTCAACTCTGCTCATGGGAAACTTTTGATAGGCTCTTTACCATTTTATCTTGTGAAGTCCCATAGCCTATATCTAGCATGATAAAACTCTGTCAAACTCTTCACATATACATAACTCTTCGCATATACATTACCTAGCCTGGTTATCCATTGCATTATGAAGAATTTCTAAACACTGGGGGTAGGTTATTGAACTCTTGTTATCAAATAACTCTTGATCCATGTCTTATACCCTATAACGTGACATCAACATTGTGATCTAGGTATTGTTTACCTCAAAATCTCATCGAAAACACCAAAAATATTCATAAAACTTCATAAAAAATACAAAAAACATCCAAAATCCTATACAAATAAAATCCAAAAACATTCTCAAAATTTTAAAGTCAAAATCCAAAACATCCAAAACACATCAAAATCCCTAAAAAGGTCAAAACATCAAAAATCCAAAAAGTAGTACTCTTGTCGAACTATGTCGTCTCTGAGCTTGAACATAGGAAAGGCCATCATTGATGTGTCCTCGAAACACCCTAGGTCAATCTTTTAGGAGTCCATCATAATAATCTGACATTCCATCACCTGTGCATTTCTCATCTTGTAAATAGGTTGAGTCAGTTGAACTACGTGGTTTTTGCGTGTATAACGTAGGCAAGGCTTATCTTTGATCAACCCCTGAGGCCCCTAGGATAGGTCTTTTAGGTTAGGTTCTTGGTCAAATATTCTCTCAAAAATCCCTAAAAATTCAAATATTCAAAAAACCCTAAAACATTCAAATATCTCAAAATCCTTAAACATTCAAATATTAGAAAACACAAAAACATTCAAAATCTCAGAAAATCCCAAAAACATTAGAAAACATTCAAAAGACCCAAACAACCTAAAAAGAAATAAAAAACATAAAAAACATAAACATTCGCATAAGCTTTCAAAAAGACTCAAAAATAGCTTCAAATCATTTCAAAATACCAAAAACATTGAAATATTCTAGAAAATCCAAAACCCATCCATCCCATCTCGCTTTCACCCGAAATAAACCTTCATCCATAATAAATCAATTGTCATCTTCAACCTTTGGTAAAACAAGTGTCACAAGTCGTAAAGTGAGACCCTAAGTGTCAAAATCTAAAGTCAAGATCATAGGTAAATGTGTCAGTGGAGTTTGTATCAACGACTTATCATTAGCATCATCATCCTCCATCAAATCATATGATCAACATGTCCTAGGATGTATCCTTCCTGCAATGGACATCAGTATCAAACATCACCTTAGCTAAATTAAACTAGGCAAGAGATATAGATAACACTGATTGTTTGTCTTTGATCTTTTCATTTGATTTATCTTAATGGCCCATTCCAAGGACCTCTCAATGATGTCTATCAAAATGATTTAGAGAGAAAGGAATGGGGCATCGATCATTATCTTTTGTTTGCTATGCTTGTGGGTATTCTTATAAAATAATATTGGCGCATACTTGCTTAGTTATGTGTAGGGAAGTTGTTTGGAGTAGATTGTTGACTATTGCATATGCTTTGGTTTGATATATTCTAAGCTTCTAAACTACATTCTGATGAGGTTTTTGTATGTCAAGGTGTGAACAAGAACTATCCTATCTATTTACATAGTCAAAGTCCATTACACTAGATACAATGCCATCCTGGTTATCAATACCTTGATGCATCGTGTCTATGTGTTATATCAAAAATAGGGAATGACGGAAAGTCCCAATCCCAAGATATGAGAAAATCATCATCATCATCTCTCACCACCATCATCTAATAAAGTATTGGTGCATCATGGACTTGTTGGACTTTTGAATCAATCTCAAAATCAATAGTCAATCCATTCATCTTATTCTTCTTATTCTTCTATCTTTACTAACAATTCTATCCAAGCATCAAATCTATGTGATCTACATCAAAATATACACATGAGGCTACCCATAGCTGATTATTGTCTATACATAACAAAATTTGTCTACATCAATATTTGAGCTATCACGACAACAATCCCTCTTCCGTTGGGGCACAGTGGGGCATCTATATCATCTTTAGCTCAACAATCTAAAAATTTGCACCTCTTTGATTTAAAAGCAACTTGAAATCTCAAGCATCTCAAGCATAAGTTTGATTTTCACCTATTGTGAGCCTGATCAGAACACTTTATTCCCTGATCGATCTCTCGAGGGGGCAACCAACCATCTTTCAATCATATTGATATCAAATCATCTAACGAATTTTGTTCCTAGCCTTGCTAGCAAATCTTGATCAATCTATCAAGTCAACCATCATTGGGATATATCATTCCCTATCAATCCTCGTGTTATTTAACACAATCCTTGCATTGTTGTGAAACCTCAACAATGTCATCAATCAATCAATTAGATCAATCAACTTTAGCTTGGCTATCAACATCTCAAAGAGATTGTCAATATCCATTTCAGATCGTCATCAACATCGAAATCAACATCAATCTTTGAACCAATGCAACAAGTGCATTGGTTCAAATAGGGGAAAAATGTAGACACTTAAAAATGTCTCACTAGATCACATTATCTAACTAACATCATTTCGTCGTCAAACCCATCCTCTTTTCGCTTGTTTAATTAAATAAGCTTAATTATTTAATTAAATGACTCATTTTTGCCTATTAATCTAATTGACCTAATTGGGTTAATTCACCCCCTCTCACACTGACATTTCATCTTATTTAATTAAATAATGCAAATTATTTAATTTTAACCCTAAGTCCTCTTATTTAATTAAATAACCTAAACTATTTAATTAAAATATCATATTTGCATCTCCTTTTCATTAAATAAATCTATAATTTAATGAATTTCCTCACATTCCTCATCTTGCACATTCAAATTTAGTTTTAATTAACTAAATTGTTAATTTCCCTCTCATCCACTTGCATAGGGAGTATTCCAAATGAATATTCTCCTATTTTCCTCCAAAAAAAAGGTAATGATTACTCCAAACAAACTTTGAAACAACTTTTTAAAGTTGTTGCAAAGTGTGTTTGTTTGCATGATTGTGAGCCCTTGATCTTTTCTTGATCCATGTTTCATCCTCCTTTCATTTGTGACCATTGATAGATCAAATCAATCTCATCCATTGCTTTTTCATTTTATCTCCATTAAATCAATTATTTAATGAATATCGTGTAATTCCCCTAATTTTCATAATTGAAACTGTTCTAATTATCAAATTACTAATTCTTCCACTTGCAAGGGAATATTCCTCCTTTGCACATTCCTCCAAAAGGGGAATATCCCTTAGAATATTCCTTCCCCTTTTTGCACAAATAAAAATTTGTTTTAAATTATAAAGTATCCTTTTTTCCTCACCCATGAGATTTGGAATATTCTCTCTCCTCCAATCATTTGGAAAAAGGGTATTCTCACTTGGCTTCTTGAGCAAGCTAAACTTGTAACTTCTTGAGCAAGTTACCTTGTGACCTGTGTGTGCAGATCAAAAATGTGTTTGTTTGGAACAAATGAGAACCCTTGATTAAATCTCATCTTGCATTCTCACCTGTTGATGAGAATCCATGATCCATGCCTCTTCTTCCTTTCATCCTTGACTATTGATTGATCTTTTTTATCTCAACCCTTCATTTCTCATTTGCTTTCCTATAAATAGAACACTATTTGGAGACAAATGGATCCATCTTTCAATTGCAAACTTATGTTGTTGAATTCACTCACATTCACACTCATAATTTACTAACATTTAGCATATTTTAGTTCATTTTTAGTTGCATATTAGATTTAAGCTTCCATTAGTGGCTTCCATGATAACATAGATGCATACATTTAACTTATTTGTTAATTAGGATTTTAATATTTTTAAGCTTGCATATATTTAGAGTAGATTCACACACACCCATATCAATCATCTTAGCTTAAATCATGTTAAAATAACTTGAATCATATTCATTTAGCTTTAAATCATGTTTTCATACACATCTATTAATGGTTTAATCAATTTTCTTCAATAAAATTGATTGAAACAAGCTCATTATCCAAGGAATTGGGAAAGGGTCACCATTCCACATCAATGCGACACCACTCCCCCAATAGGATAAGTTTCAATGTCTTAGATTAGAGATTTTTCAAGCTTTCATGATTTAGAATGATAGTTTTAATGGCTTCTTTATCTTTGTTTATAGCGAATGATGTTATTGGGATTAATGCTTAGTGGGTTAAATATTCCTCGAATTCATATGGATCAGGTGTAGTTAACCTTCACTATGTCATTGGTCACATATTTCATATGCTCACTTAAAAATACTTTTTCACACGCTTCAAAATAAATCACTTAAGGGAACCCATGCTTAATATAGTTCCCTTCGCTTACCAAGCTTTCTTTGCTAATCTGTAAGGTAAAATTCACTAAGGAAGAGGGAAGCCACAAAAAAAGTCAAAAATTATGACATGTGTTTTCTCTTTATTGATTTCCGCAATTTCATGGGATTATTGTTTATTGAAGAAAATATGGTTGTAGAATCACTGATTAATGCCATATTTACTTTTAAAGAAAAATAATTTAATGTTTATGGGAAATATTTAAAATATAAGAAATAATTTCCTCTTATGATTTGAAGTGAGTGAAATGTATTGATTTGATAACTTGATATTGAAAATTGCATGACGTATTGTACATGATGATGTCATGAATCTAGTTATTAATAAAAATAAGATTTGTAATAGATTTCATATCATTTGAGTGCTTAATCCTTGTCAACTTTAGGTACAGTCTGCATGTAGCCAAACATTAATCAAAATAACATTATAAGTGGCTCTCACACAATTAAAGTTGGTTACTTGGTTAGGACAAAGAAAGAAATTATACCTCACATGACTCATGAGTAAATGTCATAGCCCATAAATAGGGATGTTGAGCTTAAAATTCCATAAAATGGCTTTACTTTTGAGTGCAATGTTCTAAATTTTGATAAGCATTTTCATTTTGCAAGGTTAATAAGGAATAAGATGATGTTGTGGTATTATTGGGGATACTCTAAATTCTCCTTCCTCTAGTTATGTAGTTACATAGTAAAAGAGAGACCAATTTCCTTCAATGGGTGGAATTAGAAAGAAGTTGATTTGGTTCACCTCACCCTTGAGCCAAGTTTTAAACTGGGATGAGGAGCTCTGATGGAGATAAGAGCTTTCATAGAGAGTGTGGTCACATAAGTATTTTAATCTTGTTTGCAATGAAATTCGTCGATTTGTCATACTCCATTTTGATAGAGGCCCTCAAAGAGGAAATGTGGACTCTCAAATTCATTGTGTTATCTCGGTGCCTTGGAGCTGCCTGAAGAGGGTGGGAGGAGATTTACTACCCCTTATCTTCTACATAATTCTAATTGGTAAATAGGATAGGTACATTTTCTATATTCATAGGCCCCCTTTTCCTAGTAAGGTAGGCAAGCTCTATGGATTTTCAATGTCATTTTGGGTTGTTCTAATGTGCCAAATTGAGCATATTATACAATATATTTTGTATTAAATGTTTTAACTATCAGCTCATGCTTCACCATAGTGGGATGTAGAACCATAGTGGTGGCTTGGAGCTATCATGTGAAATACCAATATCCCAAGCATGGTCAACAAGCTCCATGGTTTGAGGATATGATCTTTATCCCATAACACCACTACTAGCTTGGAATTGTCAAACCCGATTGTGCGTTTACCTATTTACTATTACTATGTTAGGGTAATTATTGCATGTGTGAATGTATTTCAAATTTTGATTGGAAATATATGTGTTTGCACTTTATTATCAATGAATTATGAAGGAATGTTTATTTAATTTAATGTTATGTGATGAAATGCATATATGGAGTGAATGGTTATTGAATTAATATTCTAACTATGAAAAGGATAATGCAGATGTTTGTATTGATGAATGATTGACTACCGTGAAAATGTGATAAGTTGGATGCAAGGTCAAAATCAATCCTTTGGAAGGGAGGGGAAGTATCACTTAGGAGAATAACTTGGTGAAGAAACCGATAATGAAACTTGATTGAGCTTATATACACACACTCACTAGTAGAATGGTCGAGTCAAGTCATAGTGTTTGGGAATTGGTAAGTTATCCTTTAGCATAATGTGTTTGCAATAGAAAGGAGTTTGATTTTTGTCAGGAGCATTCTTGGTTTATGTTTAGTGCTTGATGCATGAGAGTACTTCATTATATTACTATGTTTAATTTATGAGGTGTATATACATTGAAGTTATATATATGTATGCATACACATGTCAACGATAATCCATACGCATGAAGGAACGTGTACATGGGAGTGCATAGGTAGTTGTACCTATGTGCGCTTATGAATGGGTTGCTTATGAGCATGGAGATATCGAAAGGATAATATGACATGTGTGTGTATACGACATACGTATATATATCTACCAATAAGATAGTAATTGTTTATATATGTGATTGTGTTATCATATATATACATATGTATACATGTATCGATGTATGTGTATTTAAAAGAAAATGGAAATTCCATACAAATATGTCGACATATGTATGCATACACATACATGCATATTGATATATACAAAAATATATATATGCAAATGATATGGTATATGAATATTAACTTGATCTTATTCATTTGAATATCAAATGTATACATATTTAGTTGACATGGAATATATATATATATATATATATATATATACTTCTTGATGTTATAGGTCCCTACCATAGTCATTTTGTATGATGTTTACTATCAAGTCATCTTCACCTTGGTGTTCTAACAAGGGATTGTGTTCAATAATCATCAAAGCTTGCAAGGAGTATTGATCTTCCTCATCTAGTGTAGGCCAAATTGTTTGTTCTAGGTCTACATTTGGTTGGGCTGGTGGATAAAGGACTAGTTTCTTAGTAACATTTCCATTAGAGATAATCATGTTCCCATACTTGCAACCTATGAAGGCATCTACTACTGTCAACTATGGTCTTCCTAATATGAAGAGATAGCCTGCAAGATTAGCTTTTGGCTGCAATACCATAAAATTTATAGGCTACTCCCATGAATCCAATGTTATCACTAAGTATTCAATGATACCCTTAGGCTTGACTATGGACTTATCTACCAATTATAGAATAGTAGGTGTATGTATGAGTTTTGTCAACTGTAATAAATTCATTGTCTCTTTATTCATTACATTAATAGAAGCTCCCAAGTCAATTAAGGTGTTTTTAATGAGAGTGTCATTTATCTTTGCATCCACTATAGGACTTCTAGGGTCTGCATACTTGGGGATAGTTATGTTTCCCAACATAATGTCTGCAAGTTGCTCTAGGGCATGTACAATCTGAGGATATTTTCTCTTCCTGCCTGGAATTTTAAGGCATAATTTCCTCGTTATTTTACTATAGGTAGGAACCTCTTTATTGGCTTAGACAAGGGGTATTTTGATACAAACATCTTTAAGTTGTCCCAACAAGTCAGTTTCAACTTGTGTTTGATGTCTTTGCACTACTAATCTTTAAGGGAATGGAGGATCTAGACTTGGATGGGTTTGGTTAACTTGATTTGACTCAAGCTCCTTCGGTTGATTGTCCAAGGTCTTTGTTGGGGGTTCCCCATCAATCAATTCATAAATTCGAGGAGATGAAGGCCCAACCAATGTCTTCCCTAATCTGTGGTGGACATCACTCACCTTTACCCAATAAGTGGGGTATTGAACAACTTCATTAGTGTAAGCCTATTGAAAATGCTTATTATTGGGGTTAGGTGCAGGTTGGGCTAGCAGGTGAGGTGCTCTAGGTGGTCTTGGTGCTAGGTTTATTGGGTTTGGCATAATGGCTTACTATTGTGGTTGTTGATAATTCATGTTTTGGTTTTTCCATTGTTGGCCTCTTTTCCAACGAGGTTTCCATTTTTTTTGTTGGGGTGGCCATTAAGAATTATATCCTTGGTAATTTAATGATGGCCACATATTTTGCTGCTGTTGATTCCAATTTATTTTGAAGAATTTTCCATTTTTATTTTTGCATATTGGCCCAAGATTGAGGATTCCAATTAGGAATGTTTGAATTGTTACCAAGAAACGACATGTTGTAATTGAAAGGATCTTGAGGCATACCTTGTCTTGGATACTATGGTTTCCTGTGAGCTATATATAATACTTGTCCGTCTACTTCCAATGCATGAAATTTTGATGTTCCTTTCTTATCTTCAGATATACTTGCCACCTTTTTAGATTTGTAGTTAGTTTTTCTTTGTCTACAATGTGGATAGTATTCTGTAAGAGCCGCTTCTGCCTCTTCTTGCTTCTTTTTGATATGGAGGGTATCTAGCTATGTAGTCAAATGGCTAATAATACCCTCCTTCATATTGGATAGAAGATTACTCAATTCAACTCTAGATACTCCATTGGATGGTTTGCTGATGGAAGATGTTCTATCTCCTCTAACCTTCTTTATGAAAGACCTTGAATAGTTCCTGCATGCCTTGCAAATCTCCTCAAATGGTGCTTGAGAGATATCTCACGCCCCAATAAGTTTAAGTGCATTCATACAATCCTCATTAATATCCCTTAAGAATATTAGTTTTAAATACTCATCAAAGAGTCTATTTTGGTGGGATTTCTTAAGACAACTGGAACCTTTCCATGTAGTCTTCCAAATATTCATCCTCCTTTTGTGAAATCCTAAAGATGTCATCTCTCTTTTTGTATATTACTTTACAATAGTCCTGGTACTTCTCCAAGAACTTTGTCTTCATGGAATTCCAATTAGGAACATCATCTCTTCCTAAACCCATGAATCATCTTAGAGCATCATCCTTCAGGGTTGCTAGAAATAGTTTGAGCCTATGTGCATCTGCAGTATAATCACAACTTCTACATAGGACATCAAACTCAAATAGGAATGTATATGGGTCCTCCATGACTAGACCATAGAAGACAGGCAATATTGAAGGAGGTAGGAGGTATGTTCTTCAGTGCAATTTATCTCTCCTAGTTGGCAATGGGGAACTCAAAGGTTACATGCTCTGGTGGGTCTTCCACTACATCATCACCCATGAAGATGATTTGTGTGTGGGAAGTCTCCTATGTGTTTTTTGTGGATATTGGTGTTAGGGAAGATTCATCTTCAAGAATACCCTCGCTCTATTCACTATGAACACCAATATCCTCTAAAGCTTCGTGTGTTGAAGGGAGAAACCTTTCTAGATCATCTCACTGCCTCTGCATACAATAGTTGTGACTCTTTGGATCAACAACTCCTACACATTGTTAGTAAAGCATTTTTATATTGATAATTGAAACTTAATTATCCAAATACTTGAAAGCACAATTCTAACTATGAAAGCTTTGAAATTACACAGGAGAATCTTGAATGTAGCACAATCCCTAACAATGATGCTAAAAACTAAAGGCCTCACTAATGTCCAGTCAACTTGATGTTAGACACACAATTTAGAGGAAGGGTTCCTAACTAAATAGTCCACTAAACCCTTGCAAATGCTTCATTTAATTATCAACCAAGGCTTCGTAAACTTTTGATAATGTTGGAACTATATGTGCATTCATAGGCTCTACAAAACCTATATCATCTAATATAGGTGGTTTACACATTTGCAGGAAAATAGTAAAGTTGGAAAAGGAAATAAAGCATAAATTGCAAAATAGGGGAAATCTGCTACCGATGTTGTGGGTACCTTCAGCTTAACATTGTAATAGCTAACTGCTAAACCTAAACTTTGCAACTCCACTAATACTCCTAATTCTTATTCATAACTATTTGACTCACTCCAGAGGATGACTCAATGAGACAATACAAAACATAAATCATGAAACAAGATGATATTCACGTACATGTAATGAAGAATCTAACTGAATTGAATGCAACAATGTAAACATCTATATTAACAATAGAAATTAAGGTGGGAGTGATGAGTCTAGTCTATTTTATGATATTTTTATGCATGTCTACATACATTATTAGACAATCCTTTCAGACATATTCCTATTCTCTGCTATCTTTTTATGCTTATTATACAGCCTTGGACCTAAAGTATATTAATGGAAATATAGTTATGATATAGTAGCATTGCATAATTTATATGTGGATTGTATGAAATGTGATTGGAATTTTGTGTTTAATCATGGTAGTTAGTTTTGTGTATGTGTTTTGTGGATTAACCTCTTGCATCCCAAGAAGACACTGTAGCCCACAACAACTAAAAGTTGTAGCCCATAGCAAACAGAGGTCTTGGACAACAAAATAGGGGAAGTGTCGAAACAAGTTGAGTGTAATAAATACCATGTGAACACCTGATGGAGTTAGTTGTGCATCATTATGACAGTTAATAAGGCGTTGAAGAAGAAGAATTCTTTTATTGATAGGATTCTGGATAACTAATTATGTGTTCCACGTTGTAGATCTATTTTGCAGATTTTTAATCCTATTTGAACTCTTGTTTCTTTTCAGTTGTAGTTGGAATAATTCAATCTTAATTACATACTTTGATATCTAGGGAGTTGTAGTTAATGATTTCATTTAAGAGTTGTGCTTAGAATAAACTCTCCTATGCTTGTATATAGCCGGCGGTTGAGTCTTTAGTCTAGTTAGTTGGTTAATCTCATATTGATGATTTGTTATCAGTTACTTCTTAGTTTCCAGTTGTAATCTACAAACATGTTGATTATTCAGAAATGATTTTCTTGAATACAATCTTTGACCAAGATTTCATGTGATCTTTTGGAATGCATAATGAATGAAGTTTAAGTTGATATGGTTGTGTAGAATCTAAAAATTTAGATTTGGTTTTAGTTAAGTGAAGATAGCTACTTGAGTAGGCCACTCAAGGTAGCCATTCTTCACTACATTTATAGTCATTTTCATTTTTGTTTAGCAGTTATTTTTGTTAATCATTACTTTTAAAATTGCATTTAAGTTAAAATAAATTCTCATATCAATGATTATCAATAATGGTTGTTCATGTGCATGAATGCATTCAATTGACTTGTAGTACTCCAGATGATAGATTAGGTTTAGTTATTAGTTTTGAGTCAGTTTTAGTAATTATCTGTTAGCAGTAGTTCAACTACAAATTATGTTGTAGGTACCCATAGCCATTAGTGCCAATTTAATTCTTTCATTGTTATATGTTTATGTGATTTTCCAACAAGTAGAATACCTTTAATAGTATAACCTAGGTAACCTTAGGTCTTTGAAGGCACATATAGTGCTAGCACCATCAAAAGTTTACAAGCCCTAGTAGACAATCTAATGAAGTCTTTACAGTGTTGAGTGGACTGTTCAGCTAATCATTCCTTTGAATTATGTTGTTTCTACCAAGTTTACAAGACACTAGTTTAGACTCTACATTGAGAAAAATACCTTAAGTGGCCCTTACTCAAGTTGTTGTACCCACAGGATAAGCCAAATATGTGTTTACTTAAATTGACTAAACATAACAATAAAATGAAACATCTTTATTGCATATAACTGAACTCTATAGTCTAACAAGAATCTTCACAGGTTTCTTATTCATGAGTGCATAAGATAAAACTAACAAAGACATTGTCTTTGTATGAAATTGAATTATCAAAACATATCCTCTAACTAGATTTTCTCCCGAACCATCAATCAAACTATATAGGTTCGAGAGGAGGTTTATTTGCATAAGGACTGAAAATAGAAATTAAATGAAAGTGTTCACTCTCCTCCAAAATATAGAGCGTTAAAGTCTTTGCAAATGAAACTATAATTAAAAAAGGATAGAAGACAACTAGGTTTGCAACTCTGTTTTAACAACATGACAGTGATGTGCTCTGTGAAAACAATCACGTTAGTTTCCTGATCATCACAAAATTCTTCACCCTTCCATCATCTTATTGAATGCTTCACTAACTCACAATCAACCAATCCAATTATCACCTTCATAATTTTTTGCAACTATCACATGTCCAGTTGTTTTAGAATCTCCTCTGTTGTCGGCTTGAAATATTTTAGCTGTGGGTTTAGTCCTCCAGTTGCTTCGGGTTGCAATTCTTCTGGTTGCAAGGATTTAGTTTTATCTAGAGCATACATACTATTAATAATCATGAATTAAACACAAATTTATATTGAATTCCATACACATTCACACGTTAATCCACATAAATACTAGCATATCATAATCATATTTTAGCTTATCAAAGTCTAGTTTGGATTGCATAAAAGATATAAAAGGTATATAAGTTTAGGAATATAAATGAAATAAGCAGCTTAAAGTGTTTAAAAGATATGAACCAAATAAGAGAAAACTAGTTATTAATTAGGCTCATCAAGACTCACTATTATGGGTTCACCTGATAGGTATTGATGCCACTCATAAGAGAAATAGGGTGGATTTGTGAGGAGGGTATCTTCGTATAGAAATCAATCTCATGATTGAAGGGAATTGCTTTCATCTTGAGGCGAGACTTTTCCCTTTGGGACCATGTAACAACAATTTCCTACTTTCATTTGCGGTACATTCCAAATCAAGAGGCTTGTTATCTTTGTTAGTGCCATGGCCTTTTCCAGGGCATCTCTAACATCATATGTAGGTCCACAACCTTTTTAAGAATCTAGACCTAAGCAACACTTTAAAAAGCACTAACAATATTGTAAAATAAATTGTAAATCTACCTGGCAAGTGTCAATCATTCAAGTTATTTAGTTATATATTTGTTATTTGTGTTGTAAGAAGATATTAGAAAAACTCTATAAATCTATTTTTTGCTCAAATGAGTCTAGCACACACTTTGAGAGATCAACAACTTGAGCCACAATTAAGTGAATCACTATACTTACACATGTATAATTTTATGATTAATCAATACAATACTAACTTTCATTTCTACTTTACAAATCGTTTCCATCATTTTTTTAATTGTTCCAAAAAAAATTGTTACTTTTAGGCTCATATTTTTTGGGTCTATATTGTGATCTAATTAATAGTGCAATCAAGTGTCATATGAATATTTCTAACAGAATGTGGAGTAATTCACAAATATGATGGATAATTAAGAATGATTTGCATTATGATAAATGAAGTTACATTAGAGGGCTTAAGCTTTGCAAGACAAAGCCATATGCTATTAAATCTTTCTAAAAATATTTGTTAGCATGTGTTATTCCTTTGAGTAGATCATCTATGACTTTGTTTCATGTTGCATGATTTAAGACATCAATTAATAGTTTTTTTTTAATCTCTCTCTCTCTCTCTCACACACACACACACAAACACTTTACATTTCAAAATGAAAGCGAAATGCAACATATCTTTAATGACTCATTCATAATTAGCTTAATGATGTCTACGAGAAAATTTTATTTTGTCTTTATCTTGAACACCCAACTATACATCATTAAATGCCATCTTTTAAGCAAATTTGAGATCTAATAATATTCCAATATCCAAATGAAGTAATGTGGGATAGTGATAAGAAAAATAAGGCTTATCATTATGTTTAAAGGGCCTAATTCATAACTAATTCATTTTCAAAATATTTAATCATAATTGCTCAAATCTTCTAAATATTCTAATCTTTAAAATAAGTCTAGAAGAATTGATCTAGGTTTTTTAAAGTCACTAGTTTTGAGTTTTATAGTCTATTTGTGCTTTTGACTCTAAAGGATTTGCATAAGACCGCCCTTTGAAGGTGAGTAGAGTTCAAATTGCAAGAAAAGAGCCATCTCTTGTCATTTGACATGTTCACTCAACTTTTTTAGCCATACAAATTTACTTTGCTAGAAGCTTGACAATAAACAACTCCATTCACCCTCCCAACTTGAAAGAGCCAACAACTCCATTCACCCTCCCAACTTGAGCCAACTAAACACATATTTAATACAATTTGATGGTATTTGCTAATATTTAAAGGCATTCAACATGTTCATTTTCATCATTCATTTATATATTTAAAATTACTTAATTCTAGAGCATTGGAGCAATTAATAATGTCAAATTTTGATCTGGTGCAATAAAAGGAGTAAGAAATTTGCGTAGTAAGGTTCTTGCCTTCTATCTTGATCTTGTTTAACTTATGGCTATTGAGCTAACAAAACTTTCCTCCATATGATGAATAGTCTTCTATTAAGATATTTATAAATACCACCAATTCTCAAGATATTTAGGAAGAGCATAGCAAACTATTGTAGACTAGGTTAATTTACATACTAGAATGACATTGATTGCTAGGATGAGGTGAAAGCTAGAGTACAAATATGTGATCATAACTTTTTTCTAAATTTATGAACTTATCCTCTAATAACATAAAGATCCAACACAAACTTCAAGACATTTCACTAAAAGAAAAACATTGTTACTAGATGAACTATAAAATATATTCATTAATTAGCATTTGTTCTTTGTTATTGAACTAAGTACTACCTTTCTTTTCATTTATTTTCCAAAAAAACACAAATTCTTATAATAATTTATCAATTATCCAATTAATAATTAATTAACCTAAAACATATATTTTTTAATATAACTAAATTTGCTTATTCAACCAAAATTAACCTTACAGAAAAATAAATAATTTTAGCTAGTTCCTGTCCATGGGACCATAACTTTAGAAAACATAATTTTGATCAATTACTTCCCCCGGTTCCTGGACAATCCTTTCAAATTGAATTTTCTGAAGGCCATTTAGACGTTTCTCTTTAAATATAAATCTTATCCTTTGATTGTATGGTGTAAGCTCAGCATGGACTGTTTGCGCTCCTTGCATTTTCCCTCCTTGGCATATTCTGCGGCGAACTTTCCCACCCTTCAAAAATCCTTCACGAATTTCTCAAGGCCGTATGCAAAATCCTCTACTGTACGCTGCGAGAGGGATCCCCCTCAAAGAGCTGCTGCACAGAGACAGCAGCTATTCAATCGCATTGCCTCAAATTATGATTATGTAAGTTTTAATTTGTTCAAATTCATCAGTCATTTAGCATTATGGGAAGTATATACCGTTCATATGTAGCTGATGGATGTGGATGATACAACCAGTTGAATGATCTGCTAAGCCTCGGACAGCATCGAGTGTGGAAGCGAATGGCCGTTTCGTGGAGTGGGTATGTCTTTTTTTTTTCAAGTTTTCACAGTCCATGATAATTAAGTTAGTGAATTGAAACTGTATCAATTTTTTATTTATTTTACTTTAGTTTTTAAAATTAAATTTCGGAGGTCTTTTTGAGGTATCCCGGCCCCTATGTTTAAAACAAAGGAAACAAACTAAGCAGAATTACTAAAGCCTGCGAGACAACCTCCGACAGGGAGGTGCAGGCTGAAAGCACGAAATAAGATACATAGCATAACAACAAAAAAATACATCAAAAGCCAGAGTTAATAAAGTTTGGAGAGGAGCCAGGCCTGAAACAACAGGTACGTCCCTCCAACAGTGAATAGCCCGGTTAGGAGCACCGCTCCCTGCCACTGCCACCGTCTTTACCTTAACAACACTGCCATTGTAAAGAGAATCGACATCCTCAAACTGTACCCACTTAATCACTCAGCTTTCTTCACAGCTCGAACCAGGTTACCTTCTTCCAGGCGAGGCAGTGTGAAACCACTCGAAACCTCCAGCGGGCCTTTGTGCTGACAAACCAGGAGGTGCTTCATTACAATACGCGGGTCTTGGCAAAACACTGTGAGGATGCCCAGGCCTAAAATCACGTCCTGCGATTCAGCCTGCATAGCCTTCCAATCTGTCCCATCCCGACTCTCCATTTTCAAATTTTGAACGGGCTGAAAAAAGGTAGCCTCATCTCCTGGCCCATCCTTTTCAGGCACAGCATTATCAATTGGTACTAGTAGCTTCTGCGAACAACTTCTGATCTCTACAGACGATATGATTTTACCAAGTTTAGCCGAAAATTCAGCACGGGTTGTTGCCTTGGAGTGTAGGGTACTGTTATCCTCCAACCCTTGTTCTCCAAGGTTGCTCTTCTCAAGGGTCAACAGGTCAGCATTTGGGCAACAAAACATCTTTTTAGATTGATGGTAGGAGACCCTGCCCCTCCGCAGAGGGTCTCTGCGAAAGCCAGCCGGTGAATAAGCCGTGAAAAAGCCTCCTAGAATGACCAAAGGCAACCCTAAAAAATCCAAATACCAGAACAGGGCCTGCAAGAAAACAGACCAGAGACCGACGGCAAGGAATGAAGCATTCTTTTATCATTAGGACTGCCATGAACTGGAAAGATGGATACATACTTGAATATTCCGGAGATCATCATACACCATGACCCTCCAACAATGCACGTTAATAAACATAATAAAATGGGAGCTGCCAAAGGACGATGATTCAAGGGGGACAGTCATATTTATAAAATATCAAGACCTTCCCAGTCACTAGCATTATACTTTCTAAGGATGAGAAGGGGGAGAGATCCACACCATGGTGAGCCATTAAGTTTGTCCCCTTGTTCTGTTCCCTGAAATAATGGCAAAAAGAAATACTGACAAAGCCTTGGCAGATGCCAAAGGCCTCTTCAAGAAGGGAGTTGAGCTACCAATTCGTGAGTGTTCATCAAGCCATTGATGACATTCATAGAATCCCCCTAGATCACAATATTGTAGCATCCTTTGAACAAAGACAATTGCAGTCCAGGAACGACTGCTTTCCATTCTGCGTCATTATTGGTTTTGTGCCCTAACTTAAGGGATCTACCCTTGATGGAAGAGTCAGACAAGTCGCGAATATCATATCCTGCCCCCGTAGGGTCTGGATTTCCTTGGGCAGCACCATTGAAGTACAATTTCCAGAAGTCCTTACATAAGGGGTAGTCCATTTCTCTTTACAACCTTCTTTTCTCTTCACTACTATCCTGTTGACAGGGGAGCTTGTTTTACTTTTGTTGCTTACTGTGGCGACGTGATCTATCAACTGCTATAATGTAGTTAAATCCAATTTGCTTACCTCATGGTTCCATGCAGCTGCTTGGTGCTTCTTTGTAGAGGAACAGTTTGTTCCATATAATTTGTTTTGGTATGATGTGTAATATGAAATCCTTTCCTAAAATAGTGGACTAGCTACAGTTTAGGAATTAGAATTTTAGCTGTGAATAAATAGAGGGACTGGAATTATGTAGCCACTGCTTAATAAAAAAATGTGTCATGTCCGCACATTTGTCATGCCCTCACAATTGTGATACCAAACCTTGGTCGACTAGTTAAATTAATAAAATCGACTTAAATCTCTTCTATATGCTGGCCGACCTTGATGGTTCTGATGCTACCTTGAAATATAAATTTAATTTAAATATATTTATGGCTGACTTCCTTTATCACCCAATATTATGGTGCAGATTCTTCTAATGTCTGGCCGACTCCTTTCAACTTGGCCGACTCCTTTGAAATAAGAAAATAAATTAAATTACAGGCTGACTTTATCAAAAAGACATTTATGTATAAATGGCACCCAAGTTCGAAATGAAAAGGATTAAAAAAGGGAGCAAGTAAACCATAAGAGGTAGCGATCAATATTGTTAATATAAATGATAAAGAACGGGGAGACAGCGATCCAAGAAACAGTAATTTAGTTTATTAAAGCAGCAACTGATTTGTGAAGGGATGTATCCCTTGCAAGATAAGAGCCTCAATGAAGAGGTGTGTCTCCCTCTCCTTTGAGGATATATAAAGGAAGTCAGATTATTTGCAAAAGGCATGAAGGAAGGAGGAGGAAGAAGCATTTCTGAAGTATTAAAGCAGATCGAAGGAGCATCAGGAATTAGGAATCTGAACAACAACAGCAGAGTAAAAGAAATAGAATATCATTTGGGATTGGAGCAGATATCAAGAAGTATGTAGAAGATTGTTCAATGAACTATATATGAAGACAAATTATAAATCAATAATAAGGGAAGTAATAAGGGAAGTAAGTTAATATGATTACATATACACATAAATATATAGTCCAGATCAATACACACACACACACACACACACACACGATTATTCAATAATGATGCTTGCAGCAATTATTGAGCCTTATAATTATGGCTCTTTAATACTAAAATGGATAATTATTCGTTTGATTTACACTAAGCAATATCTTCTGAATGTTAAGAACAAATCAAACAGCAAGGCAAGTGGAGCAGATCAAACATAATTATCTGCACTCAGCAGACAAGGGCAGAAGTCAGCAACCGTTAATATTTTTGCATCTTAGAATATAGCAGTGTATATTAAGTATGACTGAATTAATGTTTTTTCCACAGTTAATTCGTTATATGTCCTGAATGTTTTCAGCCATGGTTGAGGAGATGAGGAATTGCAAGAGGGGTATGGTGATGGGGAACTCTCCTAGGTATGCCACCTCAAGGTGGGGACCAGATAGTCCCAATGAGGCCAAGGGGGTACAGAGGGTACTGCGCTTTGGGTTTGCGAGAGATGGGCTTCCGGGGAACCCTGTTGTAACCTCATCCCTCCATCAGGGTGAATTAGCACAAGAAGTCCAATCATAGAGAGAGGGAAATGGTTGGCAAGATGAGGGGATAACAAAAAGTGGACACCTCACTGGGTAGACCACCTCATATGGATGGCATGGGCCACGTGAGGCCAAGAGGGATGGTATATCTGCTCTTGGGCCTAGGGTAGAGGATCCAAGATACCCCATCAAAGTCACGTTCTTCCATGCTCTCCTATGATTGAGCCTTCCAAAGATATTAAAGTACTTTATGATTGAATTAATAATTCTGTCCTGAATTTACTTATGTTTAATTATGATAATCTGCTAATTAGTATTATTGTGGTATATGGTTTCTAATCTGTTTGCAGGGCTTCAATCAGGTGAAAGGTATTCTCTAACCCATTTGTTTATTTGGAAACTGAGAAATTTGGGCAAGTTTAGGGCATTCCCAATTAGGGGACATTACAACATTTTTCCTTCCTTTATTGTTGTTATATTTCTCTCCAAATTTTACCTTAAAAAAGTCGACAAGTCTGTACATGGGAAGGAAAAGATTAATAGATAAAACAGAAAAATGTTAAAACCATGGGACTGTTGGGCCCCCAAAAAGCTCTTGAATAATTTGAACAATCACTGTGGAATAATATTATAACTCCATCATTAATCATCATAAATCAATTCTGACTTCACTAGGAGGTAGCCCACTGCATTCACTACTAACTAGGGTGCCTTACTATAAATAGTAAGGTTGGCCTCTATCAACACACTAACTTACTATAAATAGTAAGTATACACAAATGAAGCTAGAAACCCCTGAATAACCAATCCTCATAATATACAAAGGATCTAGAGGTGTCAATGCTGCAAATTGCCAATTGAGATACTAGGTATCTCCACAATAGGGTCCTCTAATCACCATTATTAGCCTATGAGGACCCAGTGATAGGCTAAACCACTAACTTTGATGCTCACTCAAAAAGGGGACATTATAGTCCACCCTCCTTGAAATTGCTTGTCCCCAAGCAATCACAATTGAATAGATGACACTACAACAAGAGGCCCAAGGGAAGAATTGTAGAATGACCCACATAACTGCAAATAACCCTCGCCTCACTAGAAAAAGCACAACTGAATAACACACAGACCAAGGTCAACCCCTGTACCATGTGTCACGGAAATATGTTCACCAGGAAGACGCAATCAGTAGAATGCCCAACAACATATCCTCTATATCCACTGGGTAGAAATCAAACTATGCTCAACATCACTACAGGTAACTACCCCAATGTCGGACAATCTACCAATCGTAACAACAATGCAACATATTCCTGGATCCCAAACCCAAAATGGAAGTTTGTCATGCATAACATCCTCTGACTTCCACTACACTAATTTGATATCAACTTCACCATGCCGAGAGTGGTGAAGCAACCCAATGGGACCCATCCAAACCAAAGTGCCAACCTTGTTACCACCTAGATCCCAATACAACCAAAACGCACATCCATCAGTCGTGAGGAGGTAAGAATATCTAAACATGTCTACACCACAATATCCCCCTTCATTTTCTGCAAAACTCCTATAGTTGTGCTGACTATCTTGCATAGGTGCTGGAAGATATGGAGTAGCTCCTCTCAAGTTGAGGAAATAACATAACTCTCCTCCATCACCGCGAAATGAACTAACCAAGCCATCATGCCTATTGACACCATAGTCTCCTTGAAACCATGTATCCAATAGAAGTCTCTGAGACAAAGAAGTGGCAAACTCTGTTAAGTACGCATCAGCATGATGGTAATCTGATCTTTGACCCTGCAAGTAATCCTCTGAATATAATTGAGTCAGACACCTGCAATCTCTAGTTCCATCTTTTGTAGATGGCAACTCTTCTTCATCCCACAATGGATGGTATAAATATTGAGCCAATCCACACCTACGCATCATCAAATCCTCGATGTGTGGACTAAAGGAGAAGTGATGAACACTCCTAACTATGCAGTCAAGATAAAATGCACCTGCTTGTGTCAATGGTTGACTGTCATAGTCATGGGGAATACTCTACTCATCACTCTCATCACTTGAATCAGAAGATGGCTTATGTCTCTGATCCTAAATGGCTAATTAGGTAGATGCCTTGCCAACCTTCTCTGCGTACCCAATAGCATACTCTCTATCATGAAACAATTGGAGATATTTTGGTTTTATCTCCTCCAAAGCACTCCTGATAATCCGCGAGTCACGAATGTGAGTACCAGCCGAGATCCCATACCGTCTCTCCTCAAACTCTGCTGTCCAAAGGAGGTACTCAACATACTTATGAGTGCAATCAAAACGAGATAAGGTTGAATCAACCTTCTCTCCTGTAACCTTCAGCTGATCCCTCCATCTTTGTGGCTCAATAGGTGGTTGATCAAAATCAGCTGCATGGGATGTAATCTTTGATTTGCTTCCAAGAGAGGGAAACAAATCAACATGAGAACCAATCTCCCAACTAGATGATACCATGCATACCTCTTGTGAAGAAGATGGAGTAGCGTAGTGATCTGTCACACAACTCTTTGGAGAGTCCACTACTACATCACAAGAGCTATTAATAGCCTGCTTTGCATCACCTGAACAGGGACTATCCTCAGAGATACCTGATGCAACATATGGTTCTCTGCTAAACTCATCCAAAGTACTCATCTCATTTGAATCACCTACACCTGTAATTGAAATGTATGTAGCCACATCCTCAATGTGCTCCTTACCACTACCCGTGGGTGTATGCTCATCACCAGTAACTATCATGGATATCGGAACTTTATCTGCTGGTTTTGAAGACTGCACTAAGCTCAACTCCATGGTAAGCTCATCTATCCGTAACTTTGACTCTTGAAGGGCTGTTTGAGCACTCTTCAAAGAGTCCATGGTGACTTCAAGCTCATCGGTGAGCTCATCAACCTCCTCTTCCTTTCCCTTTAGAGTATCATAATAGATACTATCGAGCATGAGAAGATGATCTCTATCTAATAATAGCTGTAGGTAATTATTCTTCATTACCCCAACTGCATCTCTAAGTGCCTGAAACTCTGCAAGGGAAATTCCACTATCACAGTGCTCATCTGTCTCAGGAGTACTCCAACCATAAGTTGCCAACATCTGACAAGCAACATCAAAATGTTTTAAGGCTGTAGCAATCATGCTATCATTGACCTTCAATTGCCCCATCAAATGATGCGAACCCTGAAACTTATCACTTCCATACAAATTTTCTGGTTTGTGATCTGCACTATGGTAAGAGGATGAATCATTGTTATTAACTGATTGAAAAGCATCATCATGTGTGCCATCAACATTGCACACATCCTCATCAAATGTACTGCTGTTTTGATCCTCATAGGATGACTCAAATGAAATATTAGAGGCTGCTGATTTGACATCCTCTTCACTCAATTCCTCTTCCAGAATAAAAGCTTGTGCACCCAAGGAGCTATCTTGGGACCCAACACCATTAAGTACATTTTCTTATTTATCTTCCATGGTCTGATTTGCAAAATCAGACTTGTTGTGACATGAATCCGCATCACATAATTCATCATTAATACCCACAACTTGAGTATCAATATTAGACAACACCTCACAACCTTCATTCTCATGTGTAATAGCGAATATTTCATGCTGATGGAAAGATATCAGACTGCTGTCACAAAAATCAGACCTGTTATGGCTTGTATTATCCATGCATTCCTTGTGTTTGACACTCGTAGCTTGCGTGCCAATATTAGAAGTCCCTTCTACAACATTCTCCTCATGTGCCATAACGTTTAAATCATGGTTAGGCTCAAAGGAATGACTGCGGTCATAAAAATCAGAATTGTTATCAACTTCTTGAGCGTTGAAAGCAACACCAAGAGCTGCTGCCATACTATCATCAAGAGGTAAGACCTTCCCATCTTCATCCACTTCAACTTTTACCCCCTTTTCTTGTACTTGCTCCTCTTCAAACAAATAGGGTCTTAACTTGTCTTCGCATTGCTTGAAGACACTATGCATCAAAGCATATGCAGCTGGAGACAATACCTTTTCTTGCTTTCGAACAGGTAGCAGAAGGGATAAGAGAGGCTGATAAATATCATCACCTTCATTAATAATTGAAATCATGATAGTCCTCTTGTTGTCCTGGATAGTCTTATCATGTTTTTTGCTGATTGAGTCCAAGAAGAGATAGAACACCCGTAAAACAAGATCATGACATTCACAATCAATCATGACAATGCATGATCTAACTTGTGCCATTAACTCAAGGATTTTGATCTTTTTCCCAAAAGTAGGACTATCAACTTCACCTATCCCATCAAAACTATCAACAATCAGCTGCAATACTTCTCTCATTTTACCAGTATTATAAGGAACCCAAGGAGCTGTGATCCTTTTAAGCTGACTAATACAAAGGGCAACAGTGAGCCTAATCTCATTGTCTCTATGTCTCAAATACTTAAGCTCACCTAACGAAGTCACTGCTGACGTCATAGCAACCTGTAACAATGAAGAAGGTGACTACTCAACAAGACTTAAGCATTCTTCCAGTCTTCTCAACGTGACCAAAGCATCATACCCAGATTGTGGTTGATTGCCAAGTTTGGTACCCTGTTCATAGATAATTCTGGCCAACCGCTTCCTATCACCTGATGCCATTTCTTTGTCACTGCTTGAACCCATAACTCTAATCTGAAATTGAAAACAATGAGTGTTGGTCACTCAATCAAAGCAAAGTTATGACTAAATATCTTAATTTTTCCCATCAAGATGGCAGGAAACCACTCTGATACCACTGTAATGTCCCACCCCTGGTGGACACTTACTACTGAATTTTTTACCTGTCTGTTTTTATTTGTTTAATGGTTTTTTTGATATATTTGCAATGTTTGATACAACAAAATGCAGCAAAATAGAAGATATTGCAATAATAATTTCAACTCAAAAATTGAACATTACGTAGGGAATACACAGCTGAAAATTCCAGATTTTTATATCAGCTTAGATACTTAGTATTTTCACAAAATATCGACAACCTAGTTCATAAAATATCCCCTATTATCTAAAACAACAATACCTAGAAAATTTGGGGGTTACAAATCATGAACTCACAGGTAAGATATGCCTTGAAACCCTCTGAAATGGATGCCAGAATGAAGTATAAAGTTTGCAGTAGTATAACAGCAGCAACAATGATAATAAACTCCACCAACGATCACTATCACCAATTCTCACACTTAGTGCAAAGCTGTATACAATTAAATTGCCAAAACCCTTGCTTGGCAACCACTTGTTTATTGAAGTTCTCTTGTAGTTCTTTTTGCTCTTAAAATAATGATCAATATATTTGCATTTATTCTGATATTTCATTCAAACCCTTGAAACTTCTGAAATTCTTCTCCAATGAAGCTCAGATGTGACCTCCATGTGAAGCCTCCAATTAACTGCAACCCTTGGGTGATCTTTCTCAATGTAGTGCCAATATTTTTTTTTTTCGCTAGAAAAAACTGACTATTATTTTTGAAACATTATATAGCTAATTAACACTCTAAATATGTATTTTTATAATACTAAACATGATGTTAGATGTACACTTTGAGGAGTCACAATATAATTTTGAAAAAAATAACATTGTTACTAGCTATTAAGCCTCAATAATATTATTAAATCTCATATTAATAATAATATTATTATGATTAAATCGAATAATATGTTAAACTTATATCTCGTATTAATACTAATTCCTTTTAATTAATTAAAAATAATAGTATTAACATGAGAAATATCATTGTCATAATTTAAAGCAAGAATACATTTATTCAATCTCATATTTGTAGTGATATCGTTGTTATCATTTAGTTGAATAATAATATTAATATTAAATCTCTTATTCGCATAATTAATATTGTTTATGACCACTATCAATGTAAAATATCACATGATGAAACTTACTACCTGTTGTGACCTTTTTCACACATCGCCCCATTCAAATGGGGACCCCTAATTTTTGCTCCATTCTGGTCTTTTTGGCTTTGGTTTTTGTGTCTCTCTCTCTCCGTCTGTCTCTTTTCTATGGTCTGCTTTCTAGGGACGTTCCCGTCTGCAAGCTTCAACGTGAATTTGGCCAAGTCTGAAATTAGGGTTTCATCGTTCCTGGTCAGTCCGAGGTTGAATAAAGTCAATAAATTAAGATTTGAGATTAACATTGTTGTCAGTGTGTTTCTAGCAGGTTCTCAGCAAATTTTCATCCTATTCTGAGGAACTTACTATTTTTAGTAAGTGCACAATTACATGCAGTTTGTTAGCATTTTTGAGATTCCGACAGTCACACGACATTCAGAGCACATCAGGGTACTCATATGCAAAATTTGAGCGAAAACAGACAACTTACTATTTTTAGCAGTCAGGCTTCCGGGACAAATTTCAGGGTTTAGATGCAGAGTTTTTCTTTGCATGTCTGCATATTCCTTCTGGTTTTTCGAGACCTTCGCAATGATATAACATGCAAAACGAGGCGACCACTTTCAGAATTCAATCTTCTGAGGCTATTTTTAGGGTTTGCATGTCGGGTTTCTTTTGCATGTCTGGATATTCCTGATGGGTTTTTCGAGAGCTTCGCGATGGTGTGACATGCAAATGGAGATAATCACTCAATGAGGAACTTACTATTTTTAGCAGGTGTGTCCCGGCAGCCGCTTCCCAGCAGTTCAGAATCACGAGCTGATCGCAATGCCACAGAAACGAAGACAAACGGAGATCATTTGATACGCATGCAAAGCAAATTAGGGTTTCCAGCTTCGGAGCGAAAAGAGGGGTCAAAAGTCAGAATTTTCGAAAACCGGTGTAAACCACCGCGATCAGCGTCCTTCAGCTATCTGCTGGTAAAATTTCAAGTCAAACAGAGCACTTACTATTTATAGTAAGACAATTTGGAAACTGGCTAAAAATAGTAAATCAAGTGCATGCGTCAGTGTCAGCCAACAGGTCACGTGGTGAGGAGCGCCTCATTAAAATTTCAAATCAATCGGAGCAATGGAGCTATCAGAAACGAGAGGTTACTATTTATAGTAAACCACCTCCGGAAACAGGCTAAAAATAGCAGGGTGACTAAAAGTGGTAGTGTCGACAGGACAACGAGGTTATGATGATGCAGTGAACAAAATTTCAAGTCGTTCCGGGCTTCAGAAGTGCAAAATTGAGAAGGCTTACTATAAATAGCAGGGCACGTAAGCTGGCGAAAAATGAGGAAAAAGTTCTAAGTCTGGAGCTTCATCCAACTCCTATAGCAAAATGCGCCCAGCTAGTAAGGAGGCATAAAAATTTCTAAGTGTGAGTTCATCCTTCACACAGGCCAAAATGCGCCCAAGGCACAAGAAGTCAAAGAAAAGTCAATGAGTTTTATCCTGCAGGTAGGCCAAAATGCGCCCAAGGGAAGCTCAAGAAGGTTGAAAATTTTTCTAAGGCATGAAAGATATCCTCCTCACCCCTCTAAATGCGCCTATCCTTCTCATGCATCAAAATGCGCCCAAGGAAAGAGAGAGTCAACAAGTCAAAGCTTTTTATCCTCCTCAAGGGGCAAAATGCGCCCAAATGCATGCATGTCAGGACAAAAAAACGGAAGGTGAAGAGTCACCCAAAGGCGTTGGAAAAAGTTTATCCACCAGCTATGTCTAAATGCGCCCAAAGGAGGAATAAGTCAACAAGTCAACATGCTTTATCCTTCTCATGCATCAAAATGCGCTCAAGATGGAAGAGGGTCAACAAGTCAAAGGAGTTCGTCCTCCTCAAGGGGTGAAATGCGCCCAAACTACCTCAAGTCAAGACAAAAAAATGGAAGTTGAAGAGTCATCCTCTTCCCTAGCTCAAATGCGCCCAAGTTGAGATGTAAAAAGTGACTAAAGGAGGTAAGTAAGGTGAAAAATATTGCCTGGACGTGGTGAAAGGTGATGTGCTAGGCGTTTTTCTTCATCAAGTGTTATGCGCCTAGAGTGGAGAGTGTTAGAAAAATTTTCTAAGGCGTGGTGAAGGGATATGTGGTAAGGCGTGATTTTTAAATCACCTCTTCAAGTGTTATGCGCCTAGAGTGTGGAGTGAAATGCAAGTGGCAAGTGAGAATAAAGTGTGCCAGGCGTGAATAATTTTTTTTTCTAAGTGAAGTTGATAAAATTTCCTCCACTGGCAAACAAATAAAATTTTCACGGGCAAATTTTCTAAGTGCAGGATGATTTAAAATTTTTTAAGGCACAAAATATTTTCTCCCTTAGAAAAATGCCTAAGTCTGGAGAGGTGATGGAATTTTCCTGAAACATAAGCAGAGTTGCCACAGGTGAAGTCAGTGACTGCCAGCTTCACAGGATTGATAAAAGTTTTCAAGTCAGAGTAAAGAAATACGCTCCAGGGTGAAGAAATGAAATAAATTGTTGAAAATTATTTTTCCAAGGTTCAAAATTCCAGAAAATTAAATGAACCCGTTCATTGTGCACCCATGAGTTTGACGCGTTCTGAAGGAAATTTTCTTCTGGGTATCGAAGATTGTCGATGAAGAGTTGATTTTAAAGTCTTCCATGCTTCGCCAACACTTTTTCAGTAAAGAATTTGATCAGTGCTCAAATTGTGAATTTTCTTAAGGGAAATTTGAAAATTTTCTAAGGCAAAAATGAAGAAAGTGTGTTTTCAAGGTGAAATTCTCCAGATGATGAATTTGAAAGGAATTGCCTAGGTGAATTTGCTCAAGTTCTTCGTGGGACTAATCTTCCAGAGTCAGAGATGAACGAAATTGAGTATCAGAGCTCCAACAGGCGAAATGAATTTCTTGAAGATGCAGTTGAAGTAGATGATACGCCCTTGAGGAGGATGGATTGGAAATTTGGCTAAGGCATGAAGAATTTGAACGTGAAGTTGGCTAGTGAAGGCGATGAACGCTTGGAGATCAAAGCATGAAAATCCTGGTAAGTGAGTTAAGTTTACATTATGAAGTGTTCTAATGCTTTTCTCCTTGCTTGTTTTGCAGGATGAGCGTGGAGGCCAGAGCACAATGACTTGAAGTGATGAAGCAAGATGGTATTACAACCTTCGGAGGAAGATAAAGTTATAAGTTTCACATGAAGGAAGAAAAAGTTGCAAGAAATTGGCTAAGTGTTAGCTCAAGTGACAAAGAAGTTGAAGAACAAAAGTCAAGAAGAAGATCAAGAACAGTGTGAACGCGTCTACAAACGGAATCTTTTAGAAGGATGATGGTGGACATTATGGCTCATTTATTACCCCACTCCTCTTGGTGGCGGTTTTTAGGGCAAATCTTGTTTAGGGCTGAGGTGGCACAATTTTAGCCACTCTATTGATTGTAACCCTAGCCGTCTTTTGGGACTTGGCTAGCTATATAAAGGGGGAGTCCCCCTCATTTGTAATTCATTAGAAAGGAATTAGATTTAGAGGTAGAAGCAGAGCTTAGAAGAGTAGAGAGAAGTTGATAGAGTAGAAAGTAAAGTAGTGTAGATTGAAAAGGAAGGAAAGTCTTCCCTTTGGATACTTTGTAAGAAGTTGTCATGTATGCTTTCATAATAAAAGAATTTTCATTGATGGTGAATTCTTCTTTGTTGTGAATAGTTGTTGAGGCTTCTTCGTCCTTCCAATTCACGTAGCATCTTGAAGTAGCATAAAGTAAAGTAGATTTCATTTCATGCAAGTACTTAGTAATTGTGGAATGTGGTGCTCGATTTGAACAAGGCTTCATTTGTCCATACCACTAGCGGGCTCGCTGACGGTGGGTTCGCCTTGCGTGGTCAACTGGAACTTTGTGAAGCTTAACTTCGATTATGGTTTATGTGTTGGCATTTGTCGTTGTGATGGTGTCTTCATGCTAAATCGTGATTTGAACATCTTAAGTCACTCCTCTGAAGATTGCACCAGTTCCGCGGAAGCTGTCCGAAGTGAGGCAAAACGGAGCTTGGTTGAAGCTTGTGAGAAATGATCACCATGTCCCACACCCTAGAGTAGACTAGAACACTCTTATCCCTACACCCTTTAAATTCAGTTCATTTCCGGTTAGAATTAGGAAACTTGTGCTCACCTGCCAAATCATTTGAATTACGCGAAAGCCCTTAGTCTACTATCTGTTGTCAGCTGTCGAACAATTGTGTAAGTCCCCTTGACATACCAGCAATATCACATTGAGCCAATTGCGTCTATTCGCACTTAAGGAACCTTGGAGTTGAAAGCATGATCTTACTCGCAATCTTAGCATGCTGAATACTTTGTTCAAGAGAGGATAGAGCATCTGTTGGGAGACTTTATTCTGTGTTGGTGCGGTCTCAAAAACCACGTCAACACTACCCTACCTATTAACAACACTATTATTACTTTGTAATAATATTATTTCTTAGTGCCTTTATAATTATTAGCGTTAGCCACCCATACTTGATTTGCTACACTTTAATGATATTTCAAGAGTTACTATATATATTATAAAACCTTATTTCAAACAACCATTATATTTATATGTAATTATTTTGCTTTGGTGAAAAAATAAAAAAAAATACTTTCTCTTTTCATCTCAGTTGTTTTGTATTGATCCAAAAATCCACTTTCTATTTTCACACGCCATTATTTTGTATTGATCAAGAAAAAAATCTACTTTCTATTTTCATGTGCCATTATTTTGTATTGATAAAGAAATCTACTTTCTATTTCTATGTGCAATTATTTTGTATTGATCAATAAAAGCCTCTTCTTCTTCTTTTTTTCTATGCATGTTTTTATGCTATCTTAAATATGATTTAGAACAACTAGATAAATAAATTATATATAATAATGATATATATATATATATATATTTATTTATTTATTTTTCCAATATTAAGAAATCAATTACATCTATGAAGAACTTAGTAGTATTTAAATGATTCTTTTATCTTTATGGTGGAACAAACTAAAAATCCAAAATAATTACTACCTTCCACTTTACTATGTGCATACATTAGTTGTGAAGAAGCAATCTATATTTTGTTTTATGTTATTTTATTTTTTTGTATTAAATTTAAAGTATGAGGGATACTCTCAAATATATTAAGCATGGTCTTAAGTGGAACTCAAAGTGAGACTTCCTAGCCCTTTTTCCCCACCCTTGACATAATTGCCAATTAAATAAGATTAAATACAAAAAATCGCCCATTTAAAGTTAAGTGAATGTGCAAGAAATCCCAGCCTTTAGATTAGAACAAGTGCTATTAGCCCTTAGATCTTAGGGCATTAAGGGAAAACCCTCAGTTCATAAGGATTTTTGTTTTCATAAACCTGTTTTCTTCTTATTTTGTTCATTTTTTGTTCTACACGTTTGGAGGAGAATGGAAGATGAGACTCTTGCGATTGGAAGAATGATCTTAGTTGTTATTTGATTAAGGGTCTCATTCTTGCTTGATTCGATTCATGAATTTATATCCATTGTTCATTCTTTTTTTCTGAATGCTCACTGTATTTATTAACATTTAACAGGGTATACTTTTTTTTCTCTCTTTTTTTCATACAAATCTGAGAGAACAGTTTTATTATCATTTAATGTGTCTCTAAAATCAGAAAATTCTTATTACATCTTTGCTTTACTTTGGTTTGTTTCATTATTACTTTTTTCAAGCATTTTACTGTCTACTTTCCAGCAGATATACAAAAAATTTATACATTTTCCTGTGCACTGTATAACCCCAAAATCTTGTTGGGCATTTAACAAGATTGTTTTACTTTTATTTTAGTTATACATGATCCTTCCTAGAAAAAAAATCATGGCTGTGAATCTGTTTTACTATATTTATTTTTTTATTGTTTCCCTAACTCTACAGACCAACAGATCTGGAGAATGACATTGGAGGCGTGAGAAATAGTTCAATAGAAACCCTCTCGACTGCAGAAAAAAAATAAAGAGTGGAGTGGGAGGGTCAATACCCGACTGTGGCCTCCCTTGAATGTTTGGAAGAAATGGGGATATGATCTCAAGGAAGTCACTTCAACTTATGTGTTTGCTCTCTATTTGAAAATTGTAAGGCAATGATCTAATTTATGACAAGGGTCTGCTTCTATGTTTCTCTAAAATTGTACTTTTGTTGAGCAACAAACTGAGACTGTACATTTTTATTTTGATACAAGGTATAGCAGAGATTTTACTCAAAATGCAAAAAAAATTGTAAAAACAACAACCACAGAGACATTTAAATATGTTGCAAGAAGCCTCAAGAGAGGGCAACCCTTGTGGAGACTGTGCCTGCCTCCTTATTGGTGGTCTCATCCTTTGGGGTTGTGGCTCTCAAGGCCAAGCCCTTAAGAAGCTTTGGCTTCTTCAAAATATACATATTCGGAATAAATTTCCAAATGTTTTAAGCTTTATTAAAAATGATTACTAGATAGAAATATTTGTAGATCTTTCTTTCTTTTCTTATTTTTCTTATTTAAATATGTAGATAATAGATAATTATTATTCACAATATAAGTATATAATCATTTGTTTCTAACATGTAATACATATTTAGTTATAATCAATGAATCATATATATAATATATATATTTAATAACACGTTTCATATAATATATGCTCAACATTGTTTTAAGAGTTCAACTTTTAAAGCGGAGAGACATTTTTTCTGTAGATGTCCATTAATTTATACTTTTTTTTTTTAGCATAAATAATTACTCATATCTTTTTGTCATAATGAATAAATTAAGTATATATCCCTTCACATAATTACAAATTCTTAACATCCCAAACATAATAAATTATCACACTCTTTATCTATCCAAAAAGGGCTACAAGAATAACAACTTGTTTAAACAATCCAAAAGGAAATATAACTAAATTTACACAACAATTATCCTCAAGAACAAAAAAGAAAAAGAAAAAGTTACCCTTTGTTTGAAACCCTTCCTTTAATATATATTATAGGATACTCTTACTTCTCCTTTCAACATGGTACAATTTCAACAAATATTTCCATATTACAATGATACATAGAAATGAAACAAATATCACACCTACAAACATGAATTTTCTCTTTCTATTTTTCATCTTACAAAGTATGAAACTCATCCTTCAACATGCAATATCAATGACTTGCTTTATTTTATTTTATTTTATTTTCTTGTATTTTACAATAAAATGAATCAACACACAAACAAAGAAAGCTTGTTCTCATTTCTACAATGAACAATATGAAATTCATCTCCTTGCAACTTGTAACTCTACCACTATGTTTGAGAAAACAAATGTCTTACACACCCATGAACAAAGTCTTGCTCTCCACCCTACCGTAATGGCATCATGGAGCCTCATGGGCTCTAGCCATACCCCCGAGCAAGGTTTTCTTTTAACTCCATTATGATGAATGGAGCTTTTTTTTTTCAAAATTTTACAAGTGATAAAATATAACATAGCACCAAATCTCATGCTTCTAATTTCTATGCTCTTTTTCTCAACTATGATCCATATAGCATACCACTTTCTTACAGAAAAGAAAAATACACAAAAGAGAAAATGGAAGTAAGAGAGAACTTATCTAATTTCTCCAAGTGAGGGAACTAAACTCTTTTATCCTTCTTCCTCTCCAAACCAAGCCATTTTCATCATTACCTTTCCAAAGAGATAGACTCCTCTCTTTTTCTCATTCTTTCTACCATCTTCACTCAAGTTCTCCAAGAGGAGAAGTGGGCAATATCCATTTCCTCTTTTCCATCCAAGTATATAGGCATTCAACTTGAATTCACTTGAATGAGAGAGAGACACTTGTCACTCTCTCATTTGATCTTTCAACACACATCCCCACAAGTTCTCACACATGTGTGATACTTTTGGGGAGATGGGGAATGTACTATAACACTCTACCCAACAACCCTTACAAGATGGCTTCACACATGTGAGAGCTTTGATGCTCTTTCCAAGTTCATTAATGAACTTTGGGGAGTGTGGTGGGGAAATGACAAGTCACTTCTCCCAACTCCCAAGGACTCAAATTCGTCACACCCTTTCAAGTGGACTTTTGAAGGGTCAAATCATGTCCCAAGGACAATGTCACATGTCCAAAAGGTCCACCTCCCGTAGGTATAGGCCTTAGGGGTCTATTTTTGCACTAATATCAAAAAAATTGACCATACAACACCCTAAGAGGACAACTTTAAAGGCCAATTCGAAATTCAAGACCTAACTAAGGATTTGAAAACCCCAATAGATCTTACACTCTTAACCACATGACTATAATCAATAAGGATCCAAAAAAAAAAAAAACTTACACTAAGCCACCAATCATTAGAACCCTCCACTCAATTACAACTTAGACAAAACCCTAATTATATTTACATCCCTTGACATTACTCTCATATGTATTTTCCCAAATACATGTTAGGTTAGAAATATAATAAACACCTGTTCAAACTATCCATAAGATCAAATTCAATAGTTAGTAACCATAATACACATATATATTCATTTCCTTTCCCTATAAGAGATGGAAACTTTGAGCATGCATGAAATAATAATGAAAACTGAACCTTCATTAAATACTTTATTTACACTACTAAGTTTACTCATGGACACTCCTTTAATAAAATTCATCATGCAACTTGATATCTAATTTATAGAATTTTTCCTCAAATTATCCTACCTTAGGTATACCCCTCATTGATTAGAGTCGTCCTTTGAATTTACCTCGATGGTGCTTGGCTAGTGATTCTTCTGGAAACTTCTTACTAATCTTCCAAAAGTCCCGCTTTGTTCCTAACTATTATTATTTTTCAAGAAACATGAAACTTATTAGTGAGATTCAAACCAATGTTAGGTACACAAAATTCCTTAGCTCATATCGATCTAAGTGTATTCTTCATATGATAATTGTTCAAAGGTCTAAATATTATATGCTCACATTCATTCTTAGTAGTTTTCCCATTTTCATTTAAGAGAATTTATCACAATAATCATTTAAACTAGTTCATAAGAAAATCAAAATATTAAACATGGGATTGGGTTAATTCATCTATTTATTCACCAAACTAGCATAATTGAGCGTATTAAGATGTCACATAATTTATAGACAGTGTTGGGCCTCACAGATAGGAAGCACAATCAAAGAGAGGCTACCTTCTTCAAGATTGAAATTACAACAAAACCCTAGGTTTTACCTCCAAAGCCAAAGCACAAAGCCAAGTTGAGAGAAAATGATCAATCATAATGAAATGAATACCAAAAATGCCCTTTTATAATATTCCATTTGCATTTGACTTCATCTCATTTAATTTACTTTAATTTCATTTTATTTTCCCTCCTTTTTGGTGCAGAACTTTATAATAATAAAGTATACTTTATTATTCACTTATATGTCCCCTTTAAAATAACACTTTAACACTTTTTAATAAAGTATACTTTTTAAAAGCATTTAAATCGCCCTTTTAAATAAAGTCCACTTAAATCATTAATGATATGCACTTAATAATTAATTATTATTACAGTATAACTTTAATAATAATTATAATATTATAACTCCCATCATTAATCATTGTAAATTAATTTTGACTTCACCAGGAGGTAGCTCACTGCATTCACTGCTAACTAGGGTGCCTTACTATAAATAGTAAGGTTGGCCTCTATCAACACACTGACTTACTATAAATAGTAAGTATACACAAATGAAGCCAAAAACCCCTGAATAACCAAGCCTCATAATATATGTTGTACCCAAAATAATTTTTTTGGCATTCTGTGTAAATTGAGCTAAATCTTGTTAAAATGTCATGTAAAGTCTGTTTTAGGTCAAACCAATCATAGAATCTTGGTGGGTTTCTGTCAAGGAACACGTGCAAAATTACGAAAATTTGAAAATTAGGGTTTTTAAGCCCTATTTTTAGGAAATTAGAAATGGGACCTTCCCGAGAAATGATTGAAGACTTGATAGAGTTAAAAGGCTTCTACAGGTACCACATTGAATCAGTCAGTCAATAAAAGACATACTTTCTGGTGGGTCTATTTCTATTTTTTGAGAACAAGTTACCTGGGAAGCTCCTGACCATTAATGGCGGTGGCGATACCAGTCGCAGCTAAACTGCACTTCAACGATACAACCCTTAAGGAAAAGGTCAAAAGAATGATGTTGTTGACTTGCAGATGAAGGGGTTGCTGAAAAATGAAAAGAAGCACTGAAAATTGATGACTAAATGCAGGATTTTCAAAAATGAAAATGAAAATTGACTAAATTCTGGGAGGTACCTTGGCCAAGGCTATGGAATTGAATGCCTTGATCCTATTTCCCCACTCGACTTATCAATACCACGATGAGCATTGAGACATGAAGAAATGGTGATCTTCGACGGAGGAGTTTCCTGAAAGTGAAAAGGTCAAAATTTGACTAACTCTGGAAACGTTACGAAGGAGAGATTGTTCACATGCTGAAAAGAGCCTTTTTCAAGCAGGGGCGCCCATGATCTTTTAAGGTCAAATGAAGTCACCTAGATCATCCAAGGCATTCATTCTTGACGTTTGCCTGCTAGCGCGACAGTGAAACAAACAAATTAATCATCTGAGGGACAGATCACAAGCAGTTGCTGATAAAGCAAAAAGAGGCAGTTGAGGAAATATCAGGAAACCACAGTTAACGGCGAGGTTCTAAGAAAAAAGAGCCTTTTCAAAAGAAAGGCTACCTTTTTTTTGGACCTCCAGATGCTGATAAATGACAAAAGGCTTCCCAGGATAACCTTCTCAGCCCAAGTGGATCTCGGAAACGCAACTGCAAGCATCAACATCTGACAGAGCATTCAACGAATAATCCAGATCAAAGTAGGCAAATTTTCGGATGAAGATGATCAGGCCAAAAGGTAAAAGCGCCCTTTTCAAGGAGGGGCGCCCTTGAATAAAGGAACCCTAAAATGAGATCCAGGTTTTCTAAAGTCAGTCATTTTTGGCAGAACAGAGCTGGGTACCTGATGAGACATCAAGTGAAATCATCTGACTCTTCGATCAACCAGAAATCCAGATCAAAGCACGAGAGGCCATTTCAAAAGGCTGAAGAACAGAGTTTGAAAATTCACCAAGGCATTAGCAAAAGAGCCTTTTCTTGGAAAAGGCGCCCATTCTGAAACCCTAAGCTTCGAGTTTTCATCATACATTGGCACTTCTCTTTAAATTAAAATCAAATTTCGAGCAGTGAATGTGTCAGCATCATCTCAGGATCAACAGATCAAGCCAGATTCAAGATCAAACTGAGGTTGTTCAAGAGAGAAAATAATAAAAAACTTGCAAAAATCAAAAGGGACGCCTTGAAGAAGTCAAAAGTCAAGTTGTTGACTAAAGTCAAGATATTTTGAGCAAAACTTGGCTAAAACACTCCACGATCAGTGGAAATCACCTTTTTTTGAACTTTAGATCAAGCCAAAATCACTTTTGA
This sequence comes from Sequoia sempervirens, assembly GCA_007258455.2. Classification (NCBI taxonomy): domain Eukaryota; kingdom Viridiplantae; phylum Streptophyta; class Pinopsida; order Cupressales; family Cupressaceae; genus Sequoia; species Sequoia sempervirens. The sequence goes on from VDFB02266099.1 coordinate 115,747, forward strand.
TCGTGAGTTAGGTCCCCAAACTTGTGGATCTAAGGCTTGAGTCTATGTAATCAAGGTATAGGCATCCTACTTCATTATTTCATTCGAGGTTGATGATCAAGAGCGATACTAAGCTCTCAAGGGCGCCATTTACAGTTGAGTTTTCATCCCATTCTTGATATTTCTTGCGGATCTGAAGCCGAGGAAAGATTGCCTGTCGAGGTTGGATTGAGGAGGCTTGGAATTTTCTCAAAGGAAGTCAGGATAAGAAAACTTCCAATCCATCTTCTGTCTATTTCCTCTCTTCTTGTCTTAGGTTTTCTTGCACATTTCAAAAAGGTGGCAGGCTACATCAGATCAGATCAACTGGGTAGATCCAGCGTAATTTTCCAGAGAAACCCATCTCGTCAAATTTCCGAAAATCAACATACTTGTTGCCCCTATTTTTGGGGGTTTTCCCGAAAAAGTTTCAGAATCCAAATTCTGAGGAACTGGGTTTGTTCAGCATTGAAGCACGAACAAAACCCATGTGCCAGATTTTTTCCAGAAAAATACTTCTCGACAGGGCGCTATTTTCAGGGGTTTTTCAGAAGTTGTCTGGACACGTCCGTGTTTACAGTCAACAGGCGAGTTCTTCTTCGCAGAATGACAATTTGGCGTCCTTGGACTCCAATTGAACAACTAGACCTTGCACCAGCAACTCTCCAACCAGATCTTACACACATTGCTGGAGAGCAAACGGACATCACCAACAGTCTACAGATCTTTATCTTTGAAAAGAATACATCTCCCGCTCAGTGGAGACCTGCAGCAGTTACTCTGGACGAAGAAGAAAGAAAGGCTGATCTTGCAGCAAAAAGACCAATATTACCACCTCCCGCATGGTAGTAAGCACCTTGACTTGCCAGCTGCGAAGAGATCATTCCAAGCATGGAGCCGCCAAAAGTTACCAAGAGCAACAACTTGCACAAGAAGAGGAGATGGCGTGTCATCAAAACATTGACTATTTGAAAACAGAAGAAGTCAACACAGATCAAGAAGCTGTTGACCGGAAGTGATGATGAGGTGTCAGACACCTAGGAAGGACGTCCTACCCTCCAAGTGGCATTCATGAGACTTGAGTTGACTTGATGCTTCTTTCCAAGTCAACTCAAGATGATATTAAATGTAGTTGGAGTTAACTTGATACTTCTTTCCAAGTTTAACCCCACTTTCCTTAAATCATGCATTGTCAGATCCCACTGATTAAGGATGTCTAATTGGCTTCCATGATTTGTGGATCTTAGATCTCCACTAAATGTGGATGTCTATTTTGGAGGGATACTTACATTAAAGTTCACCTTTTGTTTACTTTCAGTCAACTGAAGTAGTTTCCAGTTGACTCTTTGTTTACTTTTAGTTAACTGAAGTAGTCTTCCAGTTAACTGCTTGTTCCCCCCTTTTAGGAATAAATCTTGCTAATTGATTGGCAAGAACTCATTGTTAACTCAAGGAGATTTTGGGGTTGCCCACTCCTTTGAGTTCTATAAATAAGAGCCTTGGGCTCATTATTTGTTTAACTTTTACTTGCTATGCAAAATTGCTGCGCCATTGTTGCCAACAGCTTTGAAAGCGAATACTTGTTCACTCTTGGATGAGAGTTCGTTGGACGATTGTAATTGTGCATGATTTCGTGCCTTTGCTTTCCCAACTTTTGTAGTTCGTTGATGAAGCGTTGAAGAAGAATATCAGAAGGCGCTTGCGTTTTGATCATCTTATTTGAGTTATGTCTACGTCTTGTGTCTAATAACTTGTTGTCTCATTTCCCTCCTCGGATAGGAGTCCCTCCTCCTTGGATATTTGTTATTGACAGTTATCGTTTGATGTTGTTTAATGTGTTGACTTCCAAGCTATACTTCGGATAGGAGTCCCTCCTCCTTAGCAAGCTCGTTGGCCAAGGCATCGTGATTTTGTTGTTTCTAGTAAACTATTTCCTAAGCCCATACCTCGGATAGGAGTCCCTCCTCCTTGGCAGGTCTCAGATCTAGTCTACCGTGTAGAGTGTTTGCTTGTACCAACCTTATCCCGGTGTATACCCAAGAGTTCAGAGCCTCGGTCATATTCTCTGGAGACGGCGAATTCAGGTGATCCAACCAACCCATTCCAGCTCCTTTACCCTCATGCTCTGTTTATCTTGAAGGTATTGGATAGATAGAAGCTAGTTAGTCGTAGTTGAGATCTGCAGAAACCAGAGAAAAGCTTAGCTACGGCGCATTGTGTTTGTGCACCCTTGTGTCCTGCCGCTGAAGCATAAAAAGATAGGAACTTTAGTTATATTTCCCTTCCCTACGCATTGCTCCCAGCAAAGAGGGACTTCTCTTTAAATAACGAAGAAGTGTTGCAAAACATTTGAAATAGCTGAACGTTTACAATCAGCACTCCAGAGGTGCTAATTTAAACGCCAACAGTTTTCTGGCGCCCACCGTGGGGCAACGAGGCATCAAACTTCAAGAAAAGCTAAACGCTTTTATGTCACGGGAATGACTATCTGGCGTCCTTGGGCACCAGTAGAGCAACCTGATCTTGTTCCAGCAACTCTCCAACCAGATCTTACATACATTGAAGGAGAGCAATCGGATATCATCAGCAGCTTGCGGATCTTCATCTTCGAGAAGAATACATCACCAGCTCAGTGGAGAGCCGCAGCCATTACTCTGGACCAGGAAGAAAGAAAGGCTGATCTAGCAGCCGAGAGACCAGTATTACCACCACCTGCGTGGCAGTAAACATCCTGGCTTACCAAGTATATACAAGAAGGAGGACCAATCCTCTTTTCCAAGAAGAAGTCGGAGAAGCATCCGACACAGAGCAGATCTTTCAAGAGGTTCGAGAGCAATTTCTAGAAGAACCTCAGCAAGAACCTCCTGCTCAAGCAATGGCCGACAACGTTAACATTCATAACGGCATTGGCCGTAATAACGGCAATGGCAATGGCAACAATGGCAATGGCCACTACATCAACAATCTTTTCGGCAATGGCCGAAATGCAAGAGTTGTTGCCAGACGTGCTGCCCCACTTCCATGGGGTAATAACATAGGTCCATTGGCCTTACAAGGCAATCATGAACTTCCCAAGGGATCACGGAAGCATTTCCCAAGATTCTATGGCGACGGGACTAAACATCCCGATGAACATCTCTCAGCATTCACAGCGGCCTGTTCCGTTCTGTCTGTGCCACATGAAGATATCGCCGTTCGACTCTTTGTCGAAACTCTTGAAGCAAATGCAGCTGACTGGTTCAATCATTTGCGACCAGGGATTATCACAAACTGGGAAGACATGAGCGAAAAGTTTTTGGCCAGATTCAGACCTGCTGAAGACAGTCATCAACTGTTTGCCCGTTTATCTAACTCAAAGATGGAGTCCACAGAACCAATGAGGGAGTTCGTAGCAAGGTTTAACCGCCTTGTTACACGACTTTCCCACACAATGAATCCATCCGACGAGATCCTGATGAGCAGCTTCATTAACGCCCTACCCTCAGAGATAGCCTTTTTCATAAAAGGCAGTCATGAAGAAGACTTGTTGGTAGCTCAAGAGAAGGCTATCGAGCTTGAGGATCACATGATCACTACGGGGAAGATGAAGAATGATGCCATCAGACCGCTGGTCCAAGCATCAGCAGATCCATTGCTACAAAAGGTAGCAAACGAGGTGACCATCCTCAAAAGACAGTCACCCAACCAAGGGCAGCAAGCAATGCCCACACCACCACCATATCAACAACAGCAGTACCAGCCTCAACAGCAGTACCAGCCTCAACAGCCTTATCAGCCGAAGAAAAATAATTTCCAATCATTTAACAACTTCAAGCCGAAGTTTTCAGGACCACCTAGACAAGCAGAACCTGAGAAATCCAACGTGTTCTGTTGTTTCCATGATTCAGATGAACACACTGGATCTTCGTGTCCTGAGAATCAGAGGATGAATCAGATAATGGGATATGCCGGAGATGCAGTTCCAAGCTCCAATACAGTACCTTCAAATTCGAACGTTGCTCCACCTCAAATGGACAATTTCGATGGCGACTCCGCAACGGGATACTTTCATAGCGAACCCGTAAATCAAGAAGAAGAAGACTACCGTCAGTACAATCTTGCTGTCAATCACGAGAACCTGTCAACACCCGTGTTTACACGTGCTCAGCATTTCAAAGCACAGAAAGAAGAAGACGAAAGACGGCAGTCCAATGAAAAGGGAAAAGAAGCTTCCACTTCTAATCCCAAGTCTACACATGAGTACGTCACACCAGTTCCTCAAGAACCGTCTTCGACGAATTTTGACATAGTGACATCCATGATGAAGACGAAGGTACAAATTTCACAGCTGGAGTATCTCCAGGATCATCCCGATCAAATGGATCGGATTCTCAAGGTGATTCAGAAGCCAATCGTCATACAGCCCACATTGCTAGCATCTTCCGTACCAGCGGGAGAAAAGCCAAAACCTTTTTACATATCTTTGTATATGGGAGGATATAAGCTTAGCAACTGTATAATTGATTCAGGGGCATCTGATAACGTCATGCCTTTACAAATCATGAAAGCTTTAGGGCTATCATGCACGGAAACCAAAGAAAAGTGTTACTCACTTGAATCAAAACCCGTGCCGTTGGTAGGTCAGCTGAAGGATGCTCAAGTAAGATTGGCATCCTGCCCAGAAAAGAAGATCATGATGACCATTCTCATAGCTGACATCCCAATCAGTTATGGAATGCTCCTGAGCAGAAGCTTTTGCAAGGATCTCGGAGGCGAGATTCAACTGGATTGGTCGTACGCGACAATCCCATTGAAAAAGGGCACTTTCAAGTTGGAACCTGAGGCTAAGTCAACATTCACGGTGGTGAAATCTCAAGACCCACAAGCACAAGTGCTACATCAGAACACGGGTCCTGGCACGTATGCCATGCTGGCAGAAGTAACTAAAGAAGATGAAAGTCTTGCACTTGCCACACAAACATTGAATCAAGATTCAAGAATGTGGAATATGCAATTCGACGGTAGTTGCTCAACAGCAGGATCGGGAGCAGGAGTTGTCATTTCCTCTCCCGAAGGAACACTGTACCCATTTGCTTATCGCTTGCAGTTTGATAACACAAACAATACCGCAGAATACGAGGCGCTCATACTTGGCCTCAAAAAGGCAAGAGATATGGGTATAAAATACCTTCAAGTCGAAGGTGATGCAGAGCTGATCGTTCAACAGGTCAGAGGGCTGTATCAAGTAAGAAGAAGTCGTCTTTCTTCTTACCGACAAAGGGTATGGAATGCAATCGACTGGTTCGAAGCATTCAACATCGAGTACATAACGTGAGCGGAATAGCAGAGCGGATTCCCTTGCGGTATCAGCAGCTCTTTTCATGCCCCATTCTGATTTTCGTCAGAATATCTTTGCTATCGAGCTCATCTACAGGCCGGCCATCCCCGACAACTGCGACAATTGGCAGGTTTTTACTAATGATAGAGACATTCAAGAGTTTCTTCGCATGGATGACAATTATCAAGAACTATTCTTTGAAGGTAGTGCTTCTCCCTCCAAGGAATATATGGCGGAGAATTCCGAAGTCACGGAATCTGGCGTCATCCAATTAAAGGGCAATAATATCCCCAAAGGTCTAGTATCCTTAGAGGATATATTTGACAGACACGACTGACGTGTTCAGGATCAAAGGAATTCTAGTGACAAGACGTCAGCCGACTACCAACAAGTCAACATTGGTACGGAAGATAGGCCTCGGCTCGTCAACCTAGGCAAATGTTGCACTACAGAAGAAAGCGACAATTTCATCTCTCTATTCAAGCAATATCGAGACGTCTTTGCATGGTCCTATGAAGACCTAAAAGCATTCAAGCCAAAGGAATTGTCCCATACAATTCCACTAAAGTCTGACATCAAGCCTTTCAAGCAGAAGCAGAGACACTACAACCCGCGTATCCAAGATACAATCTACGCGGAGGTGAAAAAGATGGTGGATGCCAAGATCATATACCCGATCCACTATTCTACCTGGGTGTCCAATATCGTTCCTGTACGCAAGAAGAGCGGAGAAATCCGGATTTGTGTAGACTTCAGGAACCTGAACCAGTCGTCACTAAAGGATAATTATCCTTTACCCATCATGGAACATACATTGCAAACAGTAACCGGTTCGGAGATGCTGTCATTACTTGACGGATTTTCGGGATACAACCAGATTGCAGTAGCTGAAGAAGATCAACTCAAAACAGCGTTCACTACTCCATGGGGAACGTTCGCCTACGAGAGGATGCCCTTCGGTCTCATCAACGCCGGTGCTACTTTTCAACGAGCCATGGACTTGGCGTTTGGCGACTTAAAGGACAAATTGATTGTCGTCTATCTTGACGACCTTACCGCTTTCTCAAAAAAGCGGCAAGATCATTTTCAACACTTAGTGAAAGTGTTTGAGAGATGCAGGTCCCATCACATATCACTGAATCCGAAGAAGTCTATCTTCGCAGTGACAGAAGGCAAATTGCTTGGTCACATCGTCTCTAAAGAAGGGACTAGGATAGACCCTAATCGGGTAGATGCAATCAAGGATCTGGCTCTCCCTACAAATAAAACTGGGGTACATTCCTTCTTCGGCAAAGTCAATTTTATACGAAGATTTGTACCTGACTTCTCGGAGCTGACCAAAGACATCTCGGCAATGATGAAGAAAACAACTGTTTTCAAATGGACCGATGAAGGAAGGAAGGCGTTCGAGAAAATAAAAGAGGCCATCAGTAAAGCACCAGTGTTGGTTCGACCCGATTTCAATAAAGAATTTATTCTTTATTGTTACGCGTCGGAACATACTCTCTCCGCCATACTGACTCAGAAGTTGAATGAAGAGACTGAGTCACCTATCGCTTTCATGAGCAGCAGCTTCAAGAATAGTGAATCTCGGTACTCCCAAATAGAGAAAAACGCATATGCCGTGGTGAGGGCTGTTAAGAATTTCAGATTCTACATCCTAAACTCTCACACCACTGTGTATGTTACAGACCCCGCGGTCAAGAGTGTCCTCACTCAACAAGAAATGGGCACCAAAAGAGGCAACTGGATTGCAAGAGTTCAAGAATACGACTTGGATATCAAGCCTACCAAGCTCGTTCGCGGGAGAGGTCTATGTCAACTCCTGGCAGAAGATGGTGATTTAAAGCATCAAGCTGAAGATGGAATCCCAGGAACAGAAATGGAAGAAGACCTCCCAATGGTCTTATTAGTTGAATCTGCTCAAGAGTGGTACACAGAATTATGGTACTACCTAACCTACGGGGAATGTCCAACACACTTGGATAAGCAGCAGAGAAGAACTTTGAAATTACAAGCACAAAGCTATGTGCTTGGAGGAAATGTTCTATACAAGCGTGGGCTTGATGGAACGTTCCTACTATGCGTCACCAAAGATCAACAAAGACGATTGATGGAGGCATTCCACAATCAAGCATGCGGAGGTCACTTCTCATCAAGGGTTACCGCATTCAAGATCTTGCGGGCATCATTCTTTTGGCCGACTTTGTTCCGCGACGCATATGACTGGGTGCACAGATGCACATTGTGCCAACAATTTGTTGGTAAACTTAAGCTGTCAAACCTTCCACTAAGGCCGGTGGTGATAGATGCTCCATTCCAGCAATGGGGCATAGACTTTGTGGGACCTATCAACCCTCATTCCAGCAAAGGACATGTCTACGTCCTCACAGCGACAGACTATTTTACTAAGTGGGTTGAGGCAATTCCTGTAAAGCAGGCTACTTCCGAGGTGGTGTGTAATTTCCTCAAAGAGAACATCATTACACGCTTCGGAGTACCCAAAAAGATCGTGACTGACAACGCTACAAGCTTCTCGTCAGAGGAGTTGATAGAATTTTGTTTTGACTACGGCATCACCTTGTCCCATTCTTCAGATTACTATCCACAAGGTAATGGACAAGCCGAATCGTCAAATAAGAACATAGTCACAATAGTGCGCAAGATGGTTGATTCCAATCAACGGGCTTGGCACACGAAATTGTACGATGCTCTTTGGGCTGACAGAATCACGCCCAAGAGAGCTATCGGCACTTCACCTTTCATAATCCTATACGGCACTGAAGCTGCGTTACCCATCACTCTAGAGTTGTCCGCTTTGCAGCTGGCATCCACAATAGAAGATGAGGAATTCAAAGATCCTATTGAGAAACGTATCTTGTGCCTGATGAAACTTCAAGAAGAAAGGGTGGAGATAGTTGATAAGATCACTCAGCATCAAGAGCGAGTGAAGAAGATCTTCGACAAGAAGGCTCGGCAATGGGACTTTGAGATTGGAGATAAAGTCCTGTTATGGGACAAGAGACACGAACCAAAGGGAATGCACGGGAAATTCGACTCCCTTTGGCTGGGGCCGTTCCTGATTCATAATATTGCAGGAGAGAATTCCTATATTCTCTCACATTCAGACGAGAGGCTCTTTCCACTGCCTTACAGCGGGCAGTACTTGAAGCATTTCATCCCTTCGGGGATGGGGTGAGTACATATTGTAAATACTTTTCCTTGCTTTAACGTTATGTTGTTATGTTTTTCCCCGTTCCGTGAAGTATTGTTGTGTTTTAGGTGATTTCTTAGATGTTTTGTCGTAGGTGAATAAATTGGGGAACCCAATAAATAAGGTGAACTCTATTTTTAGGAATGTATGGAACCAAAGTCCTAACTCCGTTACCCAATTGATTATATATACTGGTCTGCGAAACTTGAGATTCTCGGTTCTCCTATGCCGTAGGCATCCGACATGGTCACCAGACGGAGCCTATGTTGTACCCAAAATTTTTTTTTTTGGCATTCTGTGTAAATTGAGCTAAATCTTGTTAAAATGCCATGAAAGGTCTGTTTTAGGTCAAACCAATCATAGAATCTTGGTGGGTTTCTGTCAAGGAACACGTGTGCAAAATTCTAAAAATTTGAAAATTAGGGTTTTTGCCCCTATTTTCAGGGAAACCCTCGAAAATAGGACCTTCCCAGAAATGATTGAAAATAATTTTGATAGAATTAAAAGGCTTCACAATCACATTGGTCAAGTCAGAATCATCAAAAGACATGGTTTACTCTGGTGGGTCTATTTCTATTTTTCAGGAACAAAGTTAGAACCTCTGCAGCCATTAATGGCAGATTGGCCAGTACCAGGTGCTGAAAGCTAAGCTTCAAAAGCTTCAACGACACAACCATGGTGGAAAAGGTGAAAAAAGATGCTGTTTGACGAAGGAGATTCCTGAAAACGAAAAAGGTCAAAATTTGACTAACTCTGGAGATGTTACGAAGGGGAGATTGCTCACATGTTGAAAAGGCGCCTTTTTCAAGCAGGGGCGCCCATGATCTTTGAGGGTCAAATGCAGTCAGTATGATCATCCAAAGCAGTCATTCTTGACGTTTGATTGCTGGCTCGACAGTGAAACAAACATCCAGATCATCCGATGAATAGATCACTAGCAACTGCTGACGAAGCAAAAAGAGGCAGTTGAGGAATTGTCAGGAAACCACAGTTAACGGCAAAGTTCGAAAGAAAAAGAGCCTTTCCAAAAGAAAGGCGCCCTTCTTTCTTGACCTCCAGATGCTGATAAATGACTAAAGGCTTCCCAGGATAACCTTCTCAGCCCAAATGGATCTCGGAAACGCAACTGCAAGCATCGACATCTGACAGAGCATTCAACGGATAATCCAGATCAAAGTAGGCAACTTTTCAGATGAAGATAATCAGCCCAAAAGGTAAAAGCGCCCTTTTCAAGGAGGGGCGCCCTTGAATAAAGGAACCCTAATTTAAGATCAGTTTCACGAAGGCAGGTCATTTTAGCGAGCAATTTGGATACGATGAGACATCAAAATTAAACTTATCGACTCTCGATCGAAATCGGATCAAACGAGAGGTCATTTCAAAAGGCTGAAGAACGAAGATCAAAATTTCACTAAGGCATTAGCAAAAGTGCCTTTTCTTGGGAAAGGCGCCCATTCTGTTGAAGCCCTAAACTCAGCTTTTCATCATCATCTCTCCCAGGCACTTCTCTTCAGTTTGGATCTAGCTCCGCAGTGAATGTGTCCGTGACGTCTCGAGGATCAACGGAGACAGCGCTAGATTGAAGGGATCAAAATGAGAGGTTTAGGAGGAAAAATACTTTAAAAAAAACTTACCAAAATGAGGGCCTAAAAGAAGTCAAGGGTCAATTTGTTGACTAAAGTCAAGAGCTTTTGAGTTAAAATTGGCTAAAAGGCTCCACGATCGGTGGAAATCACCTTTTTAACTTTAGATCAAGCCAAAATCACTTTTGAGCTTTAGTTAGGTCCCCAAACTTGTGGATCTGAAGCTTAAACATATATATTCAAGGTGAAGGCATCCCATTTCATTATTTCATTGCAGGATAAAAGATCAAGAACAGCCACAAGCTCTCAAGGACGCCATTAAAGATCTGAAGGAGGTTTTCATCAGTTCTTCATTTTTCTTCCAGATCTGAAGCAGGAAAGGATTGCTACTTTGAGGATTGGACCAGAGATAGATTTTTTCCGAGGGGAATGGGATAAAATTTCCAATTCATCTTACGTCTATTTCCTCTCTTAAGTGTAGGTTTCCTTACATTTGGAAACAACGGAGCTACATGGAGATGGAATCTACTTGGGTAGATTTAGCATCATTTTCTGGAGAAACCCATCTCGACAAATTTTCCAAAATCAGCAAACTTGCTGCCCCTATTTTTGGGGTTTTTCCGAAAAAGTTTCAGAATCCAAATTCTGAGGAACTGGGTTTGTTCAGCATTGAAGCACGAACAAAACCCATGCGCCAGATTTTTTCCGGAAAAATACTTCTCGGCAGGGTGCTATTTTTAAGGGTTTCCGAAAATCATCTGAACTAGGTCAAGCTTACAGTCGATCTTTAAGTTTTTCAGGATGCAGTACTCTCAGGTACAGTACGAGACCAAGACGGTCTTACTCCATGATTACCTAAAAATAGTTGACACAAATTTACACCAAGTAAATCCAGTGGTCGATTTGGAGTAGCTAGAAGGCATGAATCAAATCACATTGCAGAATATCAAAGAATCCGGGTTGCTGCAAGCCGCATCAATTCCCATCACACTACAAAGCGTAGAACTTGTAATTGCTTGTATCAAGCATTACAACCCTACCACCAGAGAAATCAGAGCAGCAGATGGAAGAATTGTTTGTAGTCTAAAGCCTCAGGATATCGAAAAGTGTTTTGATATTCCATCATGTCCTAACAACAAAGTCATATCAGTGACGGAATGTGAGAAAGCATTTGAGACAGCTAAGGACAAGTGTCAAAGGATAATGGCCGAAAAATGGCTAAAAGTGACAAGGGCAAACCTGCCTAAGTTGTTTGGGGCGAGGGAGATGTAAAGATGAGTGCAGTGTTAATCACTCTACTCAATGGGAATCCTTTGGAAGATGAATTAGTCAATTCCAGCCATGGATGTACTATGTCATGTCCTTCAAAATCATTGTGAGGAGAGAATATTAGTAGGCCACTTTGATCTTGACACACTCCACCGACAAATCACTGGGTATCTGGAAGCTCATAGGTTCCACATGTGCTCTTACCTAGTATACCTAATAGCCTTCCAATGCGATTTCAGGTTATTGAACAATGTGGGAACCTTAGGTGTGCAGAAGGTTCATGAACATTTCACATGTCTTGAGTTTACTCAAGCGGAAAGACACTTCAAGAAAACAAGTGATCACTTCACTATGCACACAGTATGTGAGCTTAACCATGAGATGCACGTGCGTATTTCACAGACAGCCAGAGAAGCAATGGCGGATTGGGCAGATTGGTTCATCCAATTTCCTACGTTCTCCTACATACGTGTGTATGGCTACATTGGCCACCCCGCCATGCTACCAAGATACCCTTCAGATAGGGTAGTCTTCATGGAATTCCTGAGGCAGTTGTCCGAGGTTCATGTCTACTTGCGCTTGAAGAGGAAGACTGCTGTTAACTTTCCCGTTGAAATGGGACTATATAGATGTGGATTAAAGCGTGGATGCTAAGATGATGAGCCAGGAAACGGTGAGGCTTAACCTCAAGTATCTCATTGAGAGGAGGTCCTATGATCTCAAAGGGTTCTATGCAGCACATCTTGAGCAACACTCCTCACATAAATTTTCTATGGAAGATTATTGGGTTAATTGTAGAGGCAGGTGGGGTCAAGAAGGAACTACAGCAAATTCAGACTCCCACAAATTGCTGATTTCATGTCAGCAGACATTGAGGGCCTGTCAGATGATGAAGGGGAAGTCATTCTCCCCTCATTTTTCGCAGATTTAGTTGACTCCCAACCACTCCCGAGAGTGGATTGGTATGCCAAAGAGGATACATCTATAGAAGAAAGAACGAGTAGAGTGGTTAGAAACAGCCAACTCTATCTCGACAGCAAGAAATCAAGGAAGGTGATACCTCACAGAACAGAGCCGCCACAGGTTCAATCTACACCACCTTCCACTTCAAGAAGAAAACCTAGGCAGAAGCAATGGTGCAATCCTCCCCGAGGGATGAGGATGTCAAAGCCTAGAACACAAAGGACACCAGTGGAGAAAGCCACACATTGTCCTAAAATAATCGCGGGTATTGCTGCCCCAGAACAAAGAGTAGAGACTGCTACCCCTGATTCAGCAGAAGTTATCACGGAGGAACCAACAGCAGTAGTTGTTGAAGAACCAGTGGCTGAACCAATGGCGGAAGCAACAACAGTAGAAGCAGCAGCAGAAACGGTGCCTGTTATGGAAACAGAGCCGCCCATATCACCAGTATCACAGCAGACACAAGTCCTCATCGACTTGGATTCGCCACCGAGAGACATTGCTCCAGCACAGTCTCACACATCTAGCATTCAAGGGCCTCATGTCCCTCCTAGCGAAGTTCGCCGAGATTCTATTTGGCTTGAAGGCTTCCTAGGAAGAAAGAGGGAAAAACCCTCGTATGAACTTGACTTTACTGAATTCGACCACGTCCCACAAGACACGTCGGCGAAGAAGTTAAAGAAACAAGTTCACATAGAAAGGAATGCAGAGTGTGAGATCATCATAGAGACGGCCGCTCCACCAGTAGAGAAAAGCATACACGAGGTCCAAGTCGAAGACTACACTTTGTCTCAACTTAACCTCGGGAAGACTACATGACAGGTGGAGGCAGACCTTCTTGGAATAGCTTCGGTGAGCGCACAAGAAAGGATGGCAAAGGATGGTAAAGAAAAGGCAGCCTTAAAGGCTGAAAATCAGAAACTGAGGTCTTACATAACCAGCTTGATACATGGCGCACCCAACGTCTCAGCCCTACCAGCAGGACTACTAGATCTCCCCGCCGAACAAAATCATCGGCAATTGTTAACATTCGGCAAACACTTGAGAAATCAGGTGGAAGAGTTTGTTCTCAAGGGTAGATGCGTACTGGCGAACCTATACCAATTACGGGATAGAGCACATGAACTTCGTGTGGAGATCCAGTAGTCGGAACAAAGGATTGCAGAAAAGAGGCTTGAAGACGAAAGTACAATTGCAGATTTGCAATTAGCATATCAATCAGTATACTCTGAGGAAAACAAGCAACATCTCTTTGCTTGGAAGGAACAATTGGTGTACAAGGTGAAAGCCTATGACGCTCATTCACTAGAGTTGATTGATTACAGAAGGGTGGTTGCCACTATCATCAACTTCGCAAGAATGTTGGTGATATCTTTCCCTTGCATGGAATATCAGCGTGAGGGAGGAGAATACATCGAGTTGGTGACTATACAAAACCAGTTCAGGGATGTCATCCGCAGCACTTTTCTTGATGATCCAGAGGGTTGCAAGCTGGCTAAGGTAGCAGCTTTATCAACCAAGTTAGAAGAGGCAGCATCTCAGTGTATTGACTTCGGAAATCAGCTCACAACGGGTGAGGTCATGCTCCGACGCCACGTCATCATCCTACAGAGCATTAACTCCCCAGAAGCTGATGAAGTCAATCAATGGATTGAGACACTGCTGATTAGTGGCGAGCTATAAATGCACCAGAAAAGGACGCCATACATCCTCCAAGTGGCATTCATGAGACTTGAGTTGACTTGATGCTTCTTTCCAAGTCAACTCAAGATGCTATTAAATGTAGTTGGAGTTAACTTGATGCTTCTTTCCAAGTTTAACTCCTCTTTCCTTAAATCATGCATTGTCAGATCCCACTAATTAAGGATGTCTAATTGACTTCCACGATTTGTGGATCTTAGATCTCCACTAAATGTGGATGTCTATTTTGGAGGGAGACTTTACATTTAAGTTCACCTTTAGTTTGCTTTCAGTCAACTGAAGTAGTTTCCAGTTGGCTCTTTGTTGACTTTCAGTTAACTGAAGTAGCTTTCCAGTTAACTGCTTGTTCCCCCTATTTAGGAATAAATCTTGCTAATTGATTGGCAAGAACTCATTGTTAACTCAAGGAGATTTTGGGGTTGCCCACTCCTTTGAGTCCTATAAATAAGAGCCTTGGGCTCATTATTTGTTTAACTTTTACTTGCTATGCAAAATTGCTGCGCCATTGTTGCCAACAGCTTTGAAAGCGAATACTTGTTCACTCTTGGATTAGAGTTCGTTGGACGATTGTAATTGTGCATGATTTCGTGCCTTTGCTTTCCCAACTTTTGTGGATTAGTTGATGAAGCATTGAAGAAGAATGTCGAAGAAGCTTGCATTTTGATCATCTGTTGAGTTATGTCGTCTTGTGTCCCACAATAGCTTGTTGTCTCATTTCCCTCCTGGGGATAGGAGTCCCTCCTCCCTTGGATATTTGTTATTGGCAGGTTATGGATTTGATGTTGTTTAATGTATTGACCTGGCTTCGCCATACCGGATAGGAGTCCCTCCTTAGCAAAACTCGTTGGCCAAGGCATCGTGATTTTGTTGTTTCTAGTAAACTATTTCCTAAGCCCATACCTCGGATAGGAGTCCCTCCTCCTTGGCAGGTCTCAGATCTAGTTTATCGTGTAGAGTGTTTGCTTGTACCAACCTTATCCCGGTGTGTACCCGAGAGTTCAAAGCCTCGGTCATATTCTCGGGAGACGGCGAATTCAGGTGATCCAACCAACCCATTCCCGCTCCTTTACCCTCATGCTCTGTTTACCTTGAAGGTATTGGATAGATAGAAGCTAGTTAGTCGTAGTTGAGATCTGCAGAAACCAGAGAAAAGCTTAGCTATGGCGCATTGTGTTTGTGCACCCTTGTGTCCTGCCGCTGAAGCATAAAAAGATAGGAACTTTAGTTAACATTTCCCTTCCTTACGCATTGCTCCCAGCAGAGAGGGACTTCTCCTCTTTAAATAGCGAAGAAGTGTTGCAAAACATTTGAAATAGCTGAACGTTTACAATCAGCACTCCAGAGGTGCTAATTTAAAGCATCAACACCTCCTTTCCTTCTTTGTGGGATCCAACCCACCACAAACCGACCACCTCCACCAAGTTCCTCCTACACCATCTACAACCTCTATACACAAACATGCAACATCCGCATACCAATCCACAACTACAACTTCATCTTCTACAACTGCAATCTCTTCTATAGAAGGTAAATAATCATCATTTTAAAACTCAAAATCAGAATTTACCTCATCTTTCATTGCTGCTCCAACATCATCTTCTTTGTCCTTTGCTACAATATTTATCTTCTCACCTCCATCAACAAGTTTTGCAAGCCACTTTTATTTTATTGATAGTAAATCTTTTTTACCCTCTTTATTTGTTGCAACCTTCTCAAGCTCCATCACTACAACATCTTCATCTACAAAAATTGCTACACTTTCTTTGTCTACAAATAATTCTTCTCTTCCTTATCTCCTCTCTCAGTAGGAGATCTACTCCTTCCTTGCCAATCACCTCATCATACTTAGGACACTCAAAGTCCATCATAGCAACTTCTGCTACAACCTCTTTTTTTGCACATACAACCTCCTCATTCTCCACCATTATGCCTTCAACAAGACATGCCTTATCTTCAGGTTCATAAATTTCTTTGTATTCATCCTCCTCCTCTTCTTCTTCTGTGCCATATGCATGACACCCTATTACATCTTTCTTTTCTGCAATCAAA